>VJOZ01025584.1:0-13697 GCA_009801055.1 Stichopus horrens
GATTAAGCTTTTTCAAATGCTTATTGATGAGCTTGAAAGGTTTTCGTATACCATGTTGGTCCATTGGAAATGCCCCTTTTCCTTTTAAGCCGATGTACACAGTTTTGAAATAAGTTGCAATGAATAAGCAAAAATTAGCTTTTGTCTTGGAAATCATCGTTTTTCCGGCTGTAAAAGTTACAATACACCAGTGTAGTGCCTGTGGTTGGCTTTGGTCACCGTGTTTTATCAAAATACATCACACTATTTGTACAACTCTAATTCAAAGGAAAGCCTTCAAAATGTTGCACAATTTTAAAAAAGAAGTAAAACGAAGTGGTTTCATTTTTCTTTTCATTCGTCATTGAGAGGAAATCATTGAAACGGAATTGAAAAGGAATGTTGACTTTATGAGTATTGTCATTGTTTCATTAACGAAACTATGAAAAATGTGACGGCCATTTCACTCCACAAACACACACAAAAGAAAAAGAAATGTGTTAGTGTGTGACTAAATATAGGACAGTCCATCTTGGCTAGGGGCATCACTGGTTGAACAAGTTTAGTGTACTTTTAATTTCCTCTGAACCTAGACTTACTCTATTAATGTCAGATATTCTATTAAAGAGAGGCCAGAATAGAAGAGGTCAAAGGTTAATGTCGTAGTCATTGGAATGTAGTTGTAGAAGTTGTACAGAGTCTACTTGGTTGCTGTTGCAGTGAGTTTTACAATATGCTTTGAATGGTTTGTTCACAGTATCAGGTAGTAGTTAGCTGAATACTTGTTTTAGGAATTTGGCAAATAATATCCACAATTTTCAAATGTAGCAAACAATGGGTGATAATTTCCAGATATTTTCACATTTGTCATAGTCTGACGTAAATGAACTCCTTCAAACCCCACTCATGGATCAAATCAAGAAGATTGTATTTTGGAAATGGGGCATGTGGAAATGTGGTGGGGACAGGTTACGTAGCAAAGATGTAGCAGATACGCTGTATGTGTAGACCAGTTCCATATAGTCACACACACACACAAAATTGCTGATTGGAAGATGTGACTCAAATTGACAACACTTTCCCCACTGCAGAAATCAGTAAGCATGACAAAAGTTGGTAGATGGCCCAGTTGGTAGGTGACCCACTTTCAAAAGTGGGTCATTTTGTTTTGATATTGATAGGCACACAGTTTTAAAGGTCTTAAAAGGGTCATTGGTGTGGAAAGCTTTCATCTCACATCTGTGGTAGTGGCTAATCACATTTACTTGTTATAATGCTTTCTTTGAGTTGTTGGTTTTGTCTGGTGTACATTTTCGTTTGAGTCAAAAGGTCATTACAGGAGGTACCTTTTGTTTCACATAACATTTTGAACGCAAAGTAGCATTTGTTATGGTCTGCTATACTTCCTTTTCTCACTTTTATGCATTTAAGTGGCCTCTCTACTGGTATGTTAATATTCATGGTGGTTATGTGTCTGTTCTGTGTTCTCCATCCCACAGCAAGAGCTAGAGCAAAGGACATCCCAGCCAAGAGATGAGGAGAAAGCTGTAGCCGACGAAGACTGGGAGCCTAAACAGGAAAACATCATTCAGACCATATATGCAGAAAATCAGCGAAAGGCTGAGGCTGCCCACAAAACTCTCAGCAAATGTGGTGCTCAGAATATCTTGGTGAGTTTAAGGCCCAGTGATTTGTGGGTTAGTTTCATGCTTTGTCAGGGGGAAAACAGGTGTCACATTTTGGAAGGAATCAGTGATGTTGAACCAATCAACAACAGTGATTGGTAGCAACTGAAGCATTGGTCTGGCATCCCTAGTATTGTTTAGTTTGTTCCTGATGAATGGTCACTCAATGCATGGCAGTCATCCGCAGCCTAAGTGATCACACAGTCCTACAATCTGTTAAAGTATCCCCATTCAACTAGTGGTAGGGAAACATCAAAATGTTTCGTGATATCGGTGCGCTTAGAATTTCTCAATCCCCCTACCCATTCTCTTATGACAAGGGTTATTGTGAAAAGACCTGACTGGAGTCAGGTGACAGGTGATGCCAAGTGGAAATATACTTGAAAGAAAACAATTTAATCTTGTTGCAGAAAGATCAATTTGCCAGCATGCTCGTTTCCTTTTCCTTTGAGGTCACTTCCCATGTTGTTCACAGCAGATTCTCCTCTGCCACAAGAGAGAATGGCACTGTTGATGTTAATACCCTCAAGGTCTTAAAAGATTGAATAAATAATGTACAAGTATCATTCTGATTGCTTCTTTCTTTGTTTTTCTTTACTCCCTCAGCCTCTATACAACCAAATGTCGGATGTATCAAACCATCAAGAAATTTTGAGGAAGTATGTTGAAACTTTAATTTTTTTTCTTCTGTGCTTGAGTGGGGTGTGGTATTCTATTTGTTTCCAACAGGTGCACCTGTTAATAGGCCGTGTGTATGACATGTGGAATCCGGTTTGAAAAGGAGTTTGCATGGTGATGTTTGGGGTGTTATCAAAGAAGGAATGAACAAATTTACCACACTCCCTCTGCCTTCACTTACTGTCTCAACACAACTAATGCACCTTTGTAATGTCTGGAGCATGTGGGATACTTTTAACAGAGACTTTCCTTGTCTTGCTAATTGTGTTATTGCAGCAAAGACATAGTTCATTTTGAGATTCATGTATGAAGTTTTTGATAGCAGATCAACTGATTCTTTCTTTTTCCACTTCTGATGCTTCACTTTTCTCACCAATTTGTACGTCAACTAATTACCCAGAGTTGAGGAAGCGCGTTGATTCCACCCCCACCTCCCACCTCAGAAGAGTGTAATGGGAATGGTGTAATAGTGGGAAATACTCGCAGTTAAATTGAGGTGTGAGTGTGGAGAAGGTCTTGTAAAATGCACCATACGTAATGTTGTTGCATTCCTCTCTCTTGCAGGAATTATGAGTTGGGTCAAAGGTTTATTTTGTACTTTAAGAAACAAGCTGCCGAAAGGAACCTCAGGGTAAGTTGAACTCCAGGAATGATTTCATCGATCCAATCCTTAAATTGTTTTAACTATCCACGATAGGTTTACGTCAGTGTAAAATATTAAATAAAAAATTGTGATCTCTCGTTTTCAAAAGTATTGTTCAATCAACATCTCTAGCAGGTATTATTATCCAAATAAAATTTCAGTCTCATTAGCAGCATGTCAAGCCACTGAATTATACCAACAGAAAAGAGAAAATATCTCATATTTGTACATGCATTGAAAAAATAAAGGTTAACTCCAAGCTTACTCATCTCCATGTATCCTGCTGTGCCCTGAATGTACTGTATACATTTAGTTGCCTCTGGTATTATGTCAAAGAAGATTTTCTTTCATCATACAGTGTTGTACTTTTAGGGAAGACAAAAACAGCCCCTAAAAACATCATTTTAGTATCTTCTTGCTCACTTGAGAGGTATGTTGTTTGAATTTGGACATATTTGTCCTATGATAGTACCCCCGGATGATGGATTACAGCAGGTGGTATGTTAAAACGCTGATGGCAGGTCGAGATGTCTCTAATAAAATTTTTCTTCTCTTATTTTGGTTGTTTACTTTTCCCCGTCTGAATGTTTCTTAATCTGCAAATGTACTTTGTATTAAATGTGTCATCAAAATCTAACTCATTTTAGGAATACGTGATGTTGCCCATGTTTTTGGTTCCTTGCATCAACAAAGGAACCTATGAAGTCAGGTTGTTGTTGTGTGTGTGTGTCTGTGTGGGTATTTTTATGACACTTGTTTGGGTAAACTCTTACTCAACATGGGAAAGTTGGATGACAGTCAAAGGTGGCCAAAATTATGGTAGTGGATGTAGTAGATTGTTATGGTAGTTAAACGTGGCCATTGTGGTACTGGAACCCTCTGCAGTGTTCAACATTTGTTGGTCCAACTTGAGGATGGACCATATGGGCCGTAAAAAAATACATTGTGCAAAGCGATACTTCTTCAACAGAATACATGTTACAATGTTGAGGGTTTTTCAGATAAGTACTATGGTAGTCAATACCTTTGGCTGATCACCATTCTCAGGGGCAAAATGGGACCGAAACTTGTTTTTTGGATGCGACAAATTGTGAATTAACCTTGATTAAGACTCATAGACTACTGTTGAGTTAAATAATCTCCACATAAGGAACTTCAGTGGGATTGTGGGCTCTCCTTGTAAGTGTAGTTTTCATTACAGAGAGAAACAAAGTGGGCTCTCATTGTAAGTGTACTTTTCATTACAGAGAAAAACTAACTGGGCTCTTGTTGTAAGTGTAGTTTTCATTACAGAGAGAAACAAAGATTTTGTCAGATAGCAAACTTAGGTAGTTGCTTTGAAGTGCTGCTGGGTGTAGTGCTTCATTTTCTGTTTGCTTTGATAGTATCACTGGTACAATGAGTCAAGGTGCTGTTTTCACCCAAAAGTTTAGAAAAATTTACTGAGCAACCAGTGGTTCCCTTTGATCCACAGAACACGTGTCTAAAAAGTTGGCTGTCGTATTGATACACATGTTAGCATGCTACATTGTCGCTCATGATGGGTCCTTAAAGTTAAAATAGAATCACCAGCTGATGTCATCCATGTTACATGATGTAGGCTGCCCCAAAATTGTCGGTGCAATGCACATTTTACACAACAGATACTCAAGCTAAGATTGTAAGTGTAAAGATAAGACGTCATTTTCTGGCCATAGCAGGTGGTTTTTATGAACTTTTAGAATTCCTGTTGTGCTATTATTTGAAACCACTGTATCAGCTCTTTAACACTGACTCTCCACATGGTATGCATCTGGCCATTATTAGGGTGGAGGCTGCAATCCATCATTTTGTTAATTGAAACTAATTGCCTAAGCTAATTACAGTTGCCTAAACTAATTGCAGTTTCATGTCAACTTCAGATGATTTAGATAAAAAAAAAACTGCAAAGATTTTGCTTTGTGTGGCAGATGTAAAAACAGGATGTTGAGAGGCTTTTCCGCTTGTTGTTTTCAAAGAAGTTTTTTCTTGTCATATCGTCATTCGACACAGAATCCACCTTTTCTCTGTCAGTGGCATGATGTAAAGAGACCATTTGCAATGAACATTTGAAGTCTCATTGATCCCCAGATAGCCCTTCCAACCAACCCAACTTGTTTTCCTTAATGTTGTCAAATTTGTTACTTTTTCAGGAAAAGAATTATTGCCAGCTTTACAATAAGAGGATGGAAGCATGGGAGAAGAGGATGGAGAAGATTGAATCAAATCCTAAAAAGAAGTGAGTAAGAAAGGAAAGAAGAGCAAATCCTTTGCCTTTATGACGACTTATTCTTTTTGTTCTTTACCTCACTTGCAAAGTTTGATCGGATTTATAATAAGCAGGATTATTGCACTTTGCATTTCTGCTGCCTTTTGGTGGACTTTGTGGATTTTGCTCTCCTTGAAATAAGTTATGCAAAGCTGTTTACTCTCGGGTAATCGCCACAGTTGATCTAGAGTGCATCCCCTTTGGGAGTTGAATATTTGATCTCATCAGCTTTTGATCAGAGGTCAAGAGACAAGAAGAGTTTTGGCCTTTCTGCTGATTTTTGGCTTTGATAAGTTCTGAATCATCATAGTTATCGTCATCCGTACAGTAGATCTTTTTTTTCTTTTCTGTGAAATGGAGTGATCGGGGAGGACAGCGGAGGGTGGGATGTACTTCACTTTCTTTTGCTTCTTTGTTTGTATCCTGAGTGGCATCAGACGTGACTTTTCCATTTTTGGTTTTGATGCAATTGTAACATTTCTAATCAAGCGGGAGTGTATGTGTGGGTATGTGTGTTTTTGATCCTACCTTGTAGACACGATATCTCAAGAAGGCCAGCCCCGATAAATCTCATATATGAGATTACATTGGGTAAAATTCATTGATTTTGGTGGCGGTCAAAGATTATTTGAGGTCAATAGCGATCAAAGTGGGGAAACCTTGTAAACACAATATCTCAAGAAGGGAACCTTGGACAAATGTCACACTTGGTGTACTGGTGTACCACAGTCAGTTCAACATCCACATTGATTTTGGTAGAGGTCATTATAGGTCATTATAGGTCAACAGGGGTCAAATTGTGAAAACCTTGTAAATAAGCTGCATCGATACTACTGGTATACCTGGGCATGGCATTGACACTTATATGGATGGTGTCAAATTAACAGCTAACAAGTATACTGAAAACACCAGGTATACTGTCAAAAATCGAAAATACATAGTAAAAAGTAAAGCCATGTGAAGAAACCAATGTTGATACCAGCTCGTTTGCTTAGTTAGTTGATCAGAGGTTATGGAACTGAACTGCAAACATATTCTTACCTTCACACATTGGCTTGTGCTTCAGTGGACAATCACATGTATGTCACCGGTTGCAGTACGTAGATGTGATATTCAGAAGTATGCAACTGGAATAGTCCATGATTGGGGGTTACGGTAAATTCCAAACCACAAGCTTCAAGTTGTGTACACAAGAGCTGTGCACCTTGCAGGGCACATCAAACACAAATCAGCATTTTAGTTTAAAGAAAAGATGTTGGCGACAATGGAACATTAAATATTTGCAAGACATAAAACCAAAAACAAAGGGAGAGAACACCAAATATTCCAAAATACCGTACACCCACCTAGATAAGCCCATCCAACTATATGCTTTGATTTTGCAGGATGTTCTCCAGCTGTCAGGGTGAACCCGCACACCTGTCCGACTTTTATATTAACATTCCGTAGCTTCATTGCAATTACATACTGCACATCAATAACAT
This sequence comes from Stichopus horrens, assembly GCA_009801055.1. NCBI lineage: Eukaryota > Metazoa > Echinodermata > Holothuroidea > Aspidochirotida > Stichopodidae > Stichopus > Stichopus horrens. The sequence continues at coordinate 6,757 of VJOZ01025584.1, forward strand.
GTTAGTACATATATGTAGTGCGCAGCCATGTAGACAGTGCTTGCATGCTACAGCACTAGCAGGTTGGAGCGAATGTCTACCTTTGTCAAAATGTCAAAGTGCTTTCAAGTTTCATCAAATTTTATCAAAATGCTTTTTCAAATTATTTCTGTTTTTCAGGGCCAAAGATGCAAAGACAAGGGAATTCTTTGAAAAGCAGTTCCCAGAGATTAGAAAACAGAGAGAACAACAGGAGAGGTTTTCAAGGTAAGCTATCATATTGAATCTTGGGAAATGATTTGTGTATGCAAATTTCAAAGAAGAGATGAAGATGGTGCAAAACAGTCAAAACCATCTTGGTGACTGTTCCAAAACACAGGTGCCACATCTATCGCATTTTTTCACATAGATAGATCAGCGTTCAGCATTTTTATCGAGGGTTTCTTCAGTCGCCGTATCCACTGGAGAATCTCTTCAAAATTCAGCTGTTCTGTTTTATCTCTCTCCCTCAGTAGAGCCGGTACTCGTAGTTGGGGTAACATCGCCAGGAGCGATGCCGAGTTGGCGGAGATCGTGGACGGCTTGAACGAGCAGGAGGCCAACGAGAGGCACATGCGCAGTCTGACGGTCATTCCACCCATTCTCCTAGAAAAGGAACAGAGGAATATCAACTTCGTCAACACCAATGGTACATTACTTGGTGGTGGTTCTTTTGTATATGGCAAGGAGGGGGAGGAGGGGGGTGTTTCTTTATGGAAATGAATCAGGGTAGGGCCTTTTAGTAATAAAGTGGTGTGTCATGTGCGTGGAGTGATGCTTGGTATTGTACAGACAGATGTCTTTGTCCTTATTACCCCCCTACCATTCCCTTACCTAGATGTCCATTGATAGATAGTTTGTGGCAAAATGACCTGTTAAACTTTAAATGATATGCTGTGGCGATAATTCCAGGCTAGTTGAGAAGCCTCTTTGTGAAATCCCTGCTCTTACATCAAATTTGTCAAACGATATCTTCGTATCAGAACGCACCAATTCATATATCGTTTGATATTTTTAGTGCCTGTGTCATTTGAAAGATGATATGCCCATGCTGCGAATTATGTGGGTATAATTGTCTGCAAGTTGAAACCGGAAAAAGGTTATCTTAGTTATCATTAACTTGTGTACAACATTTTGCAAAGTTTAAGGTTAAGTAGTACCTCTGCCTGCCTTGCAATTTTACAAGAAACTGAAGAAATGGGAGGGGGGGGAACATGGGGTATGTTTTTTCCTGGTCAAAGGATAACTTTGGTGTTGTTTCCAATCTTCCCTCCCTCGTACCATTCCTTATATTCGCTGCTAGCATTGTTCAACAAATGGTTTGTTTTCTCCCTTATCCCTGTTATAGGTCTAGTAGAAGATGCTATGCAAGAATATAAAGACAGGCAGAGGATGAACATATGGACAGATGAAGAGAAGGAAATATTCAGGGAGAAATTCTCGCAACATCCTAAGAACTTTGGAGCTATAGCGGCATTCTTGGAAAGGAAGGTCAGTATTGCTACACACAAACAGTCTTTATCCCCTGCCTCCCTTCCCCTCAGCTGTGGTGCTGTATAAAATGACTGTAAGCTAGGGGTGGATGTTCAAATTACAAAAAGTAATCAGTTTGCTATTAAATTCATACCAAATTAAAGAAACGTTCATGAAAAATTTACTTGTTTCAGAGTAAATGTGTATGTGAAGTGGGTACTTGTTTACCTGCATCTTTTCCTGTGAGGACTTGGACTGATCTACGGTTAGCTCCTGGCAGCTCCTTTCTACAGTTGTGTTATGTTCATAATGGGCGGCTATATTTGTGGAATTCAGGTTCTGCATGTAGTTTGTTTTTCCTATACAATTGTGATATTTAGAGTATTTGGTGACAGGATTTGGGGTAAAGCCAACGGCTTATTTTGTCTTTATCATTCATCTCCACATTTGTTTCTTCCTTTGTAACTTCAGAGTGTGGCAGATTGTGTTCTGTACTACTATCAGAATAAGAAACGGGAAAACTACAAGCAGCGGAAGCAGCAGGTCAAGAGAAAGAAGACATTACCTCAGAAGACAAGCAGCAGCATCAATCGTAACCATGACGATGAAGATAAGGATGACAAGGAAGATGGGACATCATCTCAAGAGTAAGTAATCTCAGATACCGATTCCTCTTTTTCAAGATCTATCCTCCCATATGCAATTGTTAAAATTTTCCTTTCAGGTAGACAAAACCACCCCCTGCAATGTTCTCAGAAATCTTTTGAAATATTTTCACTTTCCTCACATCCTTCTCTGGTTCGTAACACTATATCGTCTACTATGCGAACAGTTTTCAAACATCCTGTGAGTCAGACATTCACCAGTTCAACACACTTTTGCTTTAAATCTTTCGCCATGTTAAGGTCAAAGCTTGGAAGAGCAACTGTTCAGTTTAATCTATTTTTCCAAATTTGAGGGCACAATCTGGGGCACCTTCACAGCTAATGAAGATTTCTTTCCTTGTCTCAGTGTTGCAAGCATTGGCAACTTAGGTTTGCAGGAACTCACAGATACAAACAGCAGCAGGAAGTCAAATGACTCTTCCGCAGCGAACCTCCACAATGTCGACAGGCGACATCACCAAGGAATTGACTCTTTCTGATAATATACCCACATGGTTGTGCTGTGATGTTAATTTGTGGAAATTCATGGAAATGCAGCGTCACAACTACTGCTGTGATGTTGTCTTTCCGTGAATCACCTAATCGCTGCAGTTGTTGAGAACTCTGGTTGTATGTTATCAGCAAAGCTTACTATGTTTTGTAAATGCTGATATCCATTTTCTTTTCTGCTCTCTAAAATTTGAATCGATTCCTGTTTTGTAAGAGAATGCTCGAATGCCATACCATAGTCTGATGGAACGCAAAGAGATCTCTCCCACTATTTACATTTTTGTGAGGCTAAAGAGTCTTGGATCACACTAACATTACAGTCGTTCGAAAAGATGAAAATGATGGGGGAAAATACCAAAATTGCTACACATTTGGATGCTTTCAATTTTTCGCATGTGTGCATTTTTCGTCTCATTATTTTTTATTGCTTCCTGTGTTTTGCTATGGTTTTCTGTGATTTTTTTCTGTTTTCAGCAAAGTTGTTTACTCTTTTTCTGAATATAGTAGTGTTAGTAATACAACCACAATTAGATTACATTTTTTTTTTATAACCAATAGACCAGAAGATCAGACAGTCATTTCAGGTAACTCTTTTTTTCTTTCTCAGTCCTAAGAAGAAGGATGGCGGTGAAGACAAGGAAGGAGTGAACGGTGGTGGCTCCCAAAATGGAGAAACCTCCTCCAATGGACCACCAATGAGTGAGTGAAATAATCTTACAAGTTTTCAATCTGCTGTGAACTTCTGTGAAGGTTCTCTTGAATTCTCTGCACTTACAAGTTGGAAATGTTTGAGATTTTGCTGTAATAGACAAACCTGTGTCCACATAATGCAATGTAGAAAAAAAGGAACATAATTTCACATGTGACACAGTTGTCATATCAGTGCACAATCTAGGACAGTATCGCTGTCGATGGTTTAAACTTCATTGAAAAAGGTAAAAGATGACATGTTATTAAAGCAGCTTTGACAAGTTGTTCAGACGACAGACCATAGCTTTCCAATGCTTCCACACAGTCTTGGCCGTGCAAAATGTTCTGTTGTTATTTATCACTCCACATAGAGGTGCCTTAGCCTCTCTGTGCGCTGTTATGCTGCTCAACATATGATAAATAACAGACGAAAGAACTTCAAAACCAGTTTGTGATAGCAAATGACAAAAAGGGGTTTACTGCCTTATCGTTGGTACCTCTGATTTGGGTATCATGGATTTCATATTTACCCATTTTGTTTGTTTCTTTAAATTTTCAGGTGTACCCACAAACTGTGCACTGTGTCACCATTCCTTGGATGCCTACACCATGAGCAGGCCACTCAGTAAGAGTAACTGTGAACTTTTGGGGCTAAATGTCAATGAAGTCACTGCTAACATGAGGGTCTGCAGTAAATGCAGGTTTAGATCCTTACGAAAAAGGTGAGTTTTCCCAGTCATGCACTCCTGGGAGGTTGTCAGTTTTCTGTTTGGGCAGGAAGGTGGCACGTGGCGGAGATGCTTATATGGTTTCACTGGTCTTCATCGTGGTTAAGATGTACCGATGATATCACTCGGGTTATTTCTGAAACAATGTCAGGAGGAAAGTCTTGTATCCATATCATTTGCTGATATTGCAACAACACAACTGACCACTGTCTTATGTGTCTCTTAGATGCTGACTACTCTCCCATGTGTCTGTTCGATGCTCTGCACTGTCTTGTGTGCCTGCTAGATTCTGACTCAGTCTTGTGTGCCTGTTAGATCCAGTTCACTGTCTTGCGTGTCTGTTAGACGCTGACCACCCTCCTGTGTGTCTGTTAGATGCTGACCACTCTCTCATGTGTCTGTTAGATGCTGACTGCTCTTTCGTGTGTCTGTCAGATGCTGACCATTGTCTCGTGTATCTGTTAGATGCTGACCACTCTCATGCGTGTCTGTTAGACACTGACCACTCTCTTGTGTGTCTGTTAGATGGTAACATCTGTCTTGTGTGTCTGTCAGATGCTAACCACTCTCTTTTGTGTCTGTTTCTCTTTGACCACTCTCTCGTGTGTCTGTTAGATGCTGACCATTCTCTTGTGTGTCTGTTAGATACTGAACACTCTCATGTGTGTCTGTTAGATGCTGACCACTCTCTCCTGTGTCTGTTAGATGCTGACCGCTCTCTTGTGTGTCTGTTAGATACTGACCACTTTCATGTATGTCTGTTAGATGCTGACTTCTGTCTTGTTTGTCTATTGGATACTGTTCACCATCTTGTGTCTCTGCTAGATGCTGTTCTCTGTCTTTTGTGTGTGTTGGATGCTGACTGCTTGTTTCNNGCCAGGCGTAAAGCGAAGAGGTTTAAGCCGCTTCCCACGAAATGGTTTGAAATCTCTGAGGAGCAGAGGAATATCATATCTGAAGAGATGGGTGAGTTCATGGAATCAGACAACCCGCACTCTGTTTATAAGTGGACAAGCAGGACTCTGTCACTGTGGAGTGCTTAGTGCTCCTTTACCTAAAACTAGTACTTCACTGGTAACCATTCCTCAGTGACATTCTTAAAATGTCTCTCTTTTTCCCAACCTCCTCATCCTCTGTTACCTTCAGTTTGAAGTACCCCTTAACAACCTTAGTTTCAGTTGCTAAGTAAATTTGCTTCTTGTCTCCACCATATGATTATTGATAATGACTTAATGTTAGAACCTGCTTGCATTGCCAATCATGTACATTACAATAACTAAGATTTGGTGCTAGATTGTCCTTGTTCATTCCATTGTCAAGTGATTTTTTTCAGGAGGGTAGCATTTCTTTGTCCTTCTTTAGCTATTGTTAGCTAAATGACTAAAAGAGATACTGACTTGTCATGCTTAAACAGTCTGAGGTAGTACACATTGTGAGAATTATGACACATTTGATCTGTTATGCTATTGTTAAAATAACAATCAGTGCTCCCATGCATTCTTTTGTCTCCATGGAGAGTTGTTTATAGTGTAATGCCAATAAATTTGTGTTTATTGTTTTGCGGTGCGATTGTTTAGCTGTGTGACTAAATGATGAAAGGGTGAATGTCTGACACATAAATGAAAACAAACCTGTGTGATCTTCATCTTCTTCCCCCCCTGCGTTTGTAGGTATCGGTCGAGATATTACAAAGTGCTGTCCCGCGTGCTTTCATCGAATTACCCGAAGACTAAGCAGTGAGAATGGTCCTGAACCGGACACGTCATCTGTTAAATTAGAAAACCATGAAGGAGGTAATACATAAATAATATGTATTAAGTAATGAGATGGTGGAAGGTGGTTGGAAGAAAGGGGGGGGGGGAGCAGGGAGAAGAAATATAAGAGAAGGTACAAAAAGAATATGAACCACTCCAATCTCTGAGGGAACCAAAGAATGTTGATGGAATTTAAGGCTTTTTTTGTTCACATTTGCAACGATCAATACAGTCAGTACCACAAACTGTCATTTTCCTGTCACATCACCTTTAATACATTTCTTCCAATGTTTTTCTTTCCTGTTTGGTGGAGTTGGATGGTGGCAGCAGCCATCCATGAGATGTTTTTCTCATAGATATCTAATCTGCCTCTGTACTTTTCTCTTGAAAGGCTCATCCTCTTCACCTGACTGGTCAGAGAAAGAAGTGAATGCAGCAAAGCAAGGTAGGTTTACACTGCATTGCAGTGATATATAATCTTCATAGCTTACTGGAATGCACGAAAATTCAAGTCATCTTTCCTCACACCCCCGTGAGATTCACAGTGGAGGGAGGAAATAGGTACCTCTCTCATATAGTTTTATCAAAGTGAGATATCTCTGAAGGGATGTTCTGCTTTAGATGGAGGTACGAGAACTTTGCATTGGTACATTTTCAGGTGGTGAACATTTTATTAACAAATCTTTGTCATATCTTTACCTCGTATCTGTCTCTCTGTGTTTGGCTTCCAGCAATGAGGAAACACGGGAAGAACTGGAGCGAGGTAGCCAAAGTGATAGGCACAAAGACGGAGTTGCAGTGCAGGGACTTTTACACAAGTTTCAGGCGGAAACACAGCCTGGACCAGATCATCGAAGATCAGACAAAAGAAAAGGTATCAACCGTCACTTGCCCCCCCTGTTTCTCCCCTCCTTGTGTCTGGACTTATCAGTCAAGACTAACAGCATTCTGTCAGTATTCTCCAATGATTCTCAGAAGAGAGATGGTGGCCAGGGGTGAAGTGATCCAGGGACTCCCCTCACCTCCCAAAACTGTTGATAAATTGACATACTGTATGATTCAAGTGCTGCCATTTAGAGATTTTCTGGCTCTGTTTGAAGTGGCCATAGCCTGTTGTCAAATTC
>VJOZ01025584.1:13754-32784 GCA_009801055.1 Stichopus horrens
GGGGGTTTGGATGTGAGCAGAGCTTTTGTATGAGAGTGGAAGGTGGTGCAGTTCATCACCTAGAACCCCTCATGGTGATTACTGCCTGTTTGTGTATTACAGCTTGAAACAATGGTACAGTGTCACTATGAGTTCTGGAATACTGTTAGTTTACTCTGACGTAATGAGATTTTTCTTTCAACGAATGCAAATCCCATCAAATAATTGATGTTGACACATAGATCAAACCCATTATCCAAACAACACGCTTCAAAAGATGGTCCAACCAAATCACCTGACCATCTGAGTTAGTGCACTGGTTTGCCTCTGGTCAACGTTAGCGCAAAATTGCAACAGCTAGTATCTTGTTTATTACAGAGACAAGATTTGTGAATGTTCAAGTCTTGTCCCTAGAAAAAGCAGATGACTATTACGCTTTGTGATCTCACATGAGGCATTGTTCATAACCATTTTCATCCACAGAAGAAGCGTGAGCACAGGGTTTCCATAGCAGAAAGTCTGGGGTCAACTATTACAGCTCCATCAGATGATGATCTTGTAGTGCCTTCCAGTGATGGCGAGAATGATGCAGATGAAAGCTCTGACACGGCTAGCGCCAGTGAAAACGAAGACGGTCCCCTCCGCAGCAGCCGGCGCGAAAGGGCGGGACCCCCATCTACTGCAATATTAGAAAAGAAACAGGAAAATATAACAAACTGTGCCGAAAGCATGCCTAAAGATGTCAGTGGTAAAACAAACTCAGGGAGTCCGCCTACGTCACAGAAGGAAAAAGATCCAACGTCAACCAAGGAAGGCGACATCAGTTTACGAATGCCCTCTGATGATGTGGAAGGGAAAGCCAGGCTGGGAATGGATGGAGGGGGGGACTCTGTACCTCAAGAGAAACCCATGGAGGAAGATGGAGACACTAGTGCCACTTGCAGTGCCGATGAAGGGAACCCCCAAGATATGGATGTGGCATTCAGTGACAAGGCCAAACCTCCCTCCCAGGTATCCCAGGGACAGGTCAGAGACAGGGTGTCCTCCAGTGAGGACGACACCAAGCTCTCAGAGCTGAAGGCCAAGCTCGAGGTCGCCAGGACGGACAACAAAACGGGAGACAACAAAGACCCATCCAGCGATTCAGGCCCAGCAGAAGCTACGGAAAAGGCCGCCAAGAAGACACCAGAGGGGACCGACGCAGCAACGGTGGACAAAGAAGGGAAGAGGTGGAGCGCGCCAACGGGCATCTTAAACATGCGTGATTTAATACATTCTGCAATCCACAAACACCTAGGTGAGTGCTTTTATCACTTATCAGTGTTAAATATCAACTTGGCATTCTGATTTCTCTTTTTGTTTGCAAAGTGGTCAAAAGAATAATCCACACCATCTTCAAACTCTTGTCACAAAGGGAAAATAAACAGTAACAATCACGCAATGCATTTTCTTGTAAAAGTAACACCCGCCTTGTCAGCAAAAGCATTAAAATTGTAGCCCACTTTTGATAAAGAGTGTGCTAGACAGCCTCATGAATAATTCATAATTACAACATGATGACATCGAAGTGACAAGATGTTTTTGTCCGCTCTTGTTTCCGTATGACTACATTACAGGGTTGGTCAGCCTATTCAAAAATGTTACAAGTTTTGAGTGATCTATACTTACACAACAAAATTAGAGTTGTTGACTTGTTCTTTCATACTATTATCGATTTTATGAGAAAATTATATCGTCTTGACTATTCTTTTAACATCATCCGCTGATTGTTACCTCCTCTCTCTTCATGTGGGAGTGCACTGAGTTATAATGGCCAAATGGATTAGAGGATATGTTTCCTCCATGTTGTAAATTCAGCACTGTCACAGGCATCAGGTGTCTTGTGGCTTTCATTTCTTGTTTGCTTCTTCTCTACCTAAGACTGAAGCTGAAGCTGAAGCTTGCTTTTATATTGTGAAGGGAGTGTGGCACCATCTATGGGAAGGCATTAAAGGTGTGTTGATTTGCCAAGGGTCATCATATCTCAGGGCCCAGAGTAGATTTTAACATTGTTCCTCCTTAATGGACTTAAGTTGATTTTTCCAGTTCATCTCTGTTTCAGGTCAAGAATCAAGGAGTGGTTCAAAGTCTCCCCCATCAGAAGATAAGGCTGAAAATGAGAAGGAACAATCATCAGAAAAGAGTGCAGAGAATCCAAAGTCATCTACCGCTCAATCTGTGGATGTCCCACCCGCTTCAAAACCTTTAGCAACTGCCCCCATGCCGGTTACGTCCAGCCAGTCACACCCCACGGCAGTGCTCCCTGTTTCAGGACAGGCACCTCCCCTTGAACAACAGGAGGTGAAGACGATGCCCTCTGCAGGGGAGCAGACCTCGGCTAACCAGACGAAAAGCGCTCATATAACACATACATCACAGGTGTCCCTTGACAGGGGGGCGTACGAGGTGACAAGCTCCCATCGGCCTACCTCTGGACACAAGTCTCCAGGCAAGAGGAATTCCTCCCAGGCTTATATGGACCCATTGTCAAACAGGCCGGGTGGACTGCTGGAGGTTGCAGCTCATGTCCCTGCAGGAGCAGTTGGCACAATAGCCCATGTCAGTGGTATCCCAAGAGGTGCATCGCCAAGAGGGACTTCCCCTCATGGATCAGAGAGGGACCAGCAAGGACACCTTCATTCACCCCCTGGAAGACACAACTATTCTCCCCGTAGCACCACCTCCTCACCATATGCCCTTATTCCTGCCACAGATCGCCATGGGGTCAGTGCCAATCCATCGAGGTCTCTCTCCCGCAGCAAGTCCACGACAGTTCCTCCCCCACCCCCGCTGATCAACAACCTCTCCCCCATGCCCTCCATAAAGCAGGAGAAGTTGTCTCCCTCTGGTGGGGTAATGCACGTACTGCCACCACAGGGCGGTTCCATATCCCAGGGCACTCCAATTAACTACAGAGGACCAGGACCAGAGGCTATAAGGTTAGTTCTTCTGGAACAGTCTGTTTGGGGTCTTGTACTCTGGTATGTTTGTGCAGTAGTTTATCTATGTGGACCAAGACAAGCGAAGTTCAATAATGTTTACATTACACAGCATCGTGGATGAAGAACGAATACATTTGTAAATTCGCAAATGAGGTTAAAGTTCCTTTTTTTTTTAATGATGTTACTTCCTTTTTGAGAAGGGATCAACAAAACAATGACCCCTTTGCAGTCGTTAGAATGAGATGTATGCCATCATCTTGGTATTGCTTTGTGTGTTGACTGTATTTTTCTTTTTGTGTTTCTTACTTTAAAAAAAAACACTTTCTGTTTGGCTTTAAACTAGTTATACATCTTTTAGTCAGTAGTTAGGTGTATTTCACATTGTTTTGGTGGAGATTTTAAGGTCTTTGTAGGTCAAAGTTTTGAAACCTGATGGAAACAATGTCCGCCTGTCCATCACCCAAGGATGGCACGTCTGAACTGAGAAAGGCATGGAATCAACATCTATACCATCTTCATCTCCAGGTACGAAGCCCCAGGAAGCAAAGCGCAGAATGAGAGGTTCATTATGCGAGGTAGATCCAGAAGTCCAGCAACTTCCTCGCCCCACCATGAGTACACCGGTGGGTCTATCACCCAGGGGACACCTCTGACTCGTCGAGAGCCAAATGCATCCGGTGGTCGGGTAGCCAGCCACCACAAACAAGATAGAACTCTGGAAAAAGGTAGTTGTGGACTGTGAAAAAAAAAGAATTAATGGTAGGCCTGAAAAGCCTCCTTTTGTTATACTAAGCTACTTTTCACCCTTGGTTTTTAGGAGCAGAATCACTGTTAACTTGTCTTGCGACCTATGCAATCACCTTTATCATTGTATGAGCTTCACAAAATTTTAGTGAAAAGAGCCTCTAAAACGAGTACCAGGAGAAAGCAAAGACGTGTCGAAAAATGCCCAAAAGGTGAGCAATCAGGTCCACTTGAGTCGTCATCTTGAAAAGAACAATTTGTTCAAAGTGCTTCGAAGGAAGCAGCACAGATCGAAATCTAAAGTGGAAGAAAAGTTAGTGTTAAAAACCAAATGATTTTATAGAGTTTTTTGAAATATGCTTTGCTTGCACAATAAAAGGGTTGGGTGTGAAGGATATCATTGGTGGTTGTGACCAGGGTCAGCATTAGAGGTCAGTGCCCAAAGGCTCTGTGTCTTCTAGGCAAAGTAAATTGTGAATTATTGAGGTGTGGGATTGACTTTTTGCTTGTACATTGACTGAAACAGGTAAGTTTTGTGATTTCTCATTTGTTTGCTTATCAAGATTGGTCCACAAATATGGATATTTTTTGACAGCATTGCTCCATCTTACTTCTTTAAAAATATAGCAACGAATCTTGATATTCGCAATCCTGAAGCCATGGGTCGGGGGAGGTGGGATCAGTTGTTGAGCTTTGGGTCATGAGAGAAGTGCACATTAGTAGATGAGGGGACTTCGCCTATAAAATTGCTTTGGGAAATTGTTAATCAATGCACCTGTGTCAACTGTAGTAATGGATCAAAAATGGAGGTTTGAAAGTCGTGCCAAATATCAGAATGTTACCGGAGATTTTTTTGGATGAGGTCAATATCTATTTGAAACTCGCATACTATTATCATACTCGTGTTTCATCCAATGTCACTTATTGCAACAGGCAGTCCAGGATATTGTGATGTTTATTGTGTTTGATGTAAACAAGCATGTTCATATCTTTTCCGGCCACAATTTAAAGGCATTGTCACTTTTTTCTTGGTAATAATAATCTTATATTAAAATGATAGAAGTACTGTTAAGTGCATGTAGTCATACTAGTACTCACATATAACCACCAGTAGAAGTAGCACTAAAACTATTAGTAGAAATGCACTATTCATTCAAACACGTAGCAGCAACAGCGGGCTAGTATCACCTTCTTTTGGCATCATTGCTTGTTGCTATAGTTGTAGGTTAATCATTACTTCTGGTGCTAATGGGAGTGATAGTACTAACAAGAGGTGTCATTTTCCTACTCAAAAGTATCACCTATATCAGTACTTACTTTGGTATCACTTATAACAGTAGCAATACTAGTAGTCACTTAACCAGTTGTAGAATCACCTGTTTGCAGCAGAAGTCCTGTAGTGGTCATATTACTGATCCTAGTGCCAGTTCAGTACTGACACCAGTAGTCACTTAAGTACTTGTAGTATCACCTGTTTGCAGTGGAAGTACTAGTGGTCATATAATTGTTCCTAGTGCCAGGTGTTCCAGCAGCATTCATACCAGTAGTCACTTTCCTACTTGTATCATCACCTGTTTGCAGTCATAAAGTACTAGTTGAGACATAACTGTTTCTAGTGTCAGGTGAGGCAGCAGCACTCACCATCTTACAGCTTGTAGTGTCATATCTCCAATTGCACCATACTGGTAGTGACCTCACCAGCGCTGGCAGTGGTAACACTGTTTACGAGTGTTATCGTCACCGTGGGTCGGCATGCCGTAGCCAGTGTTCATTTAATGGGACATTTGCGGGTAGATGGACCCTGTTGCCGGAGGTGGCGATAAGATTAAGTGCATGTTTTGGTATTTTCAGAAGCTGCCCATTCAAAAGAAGCCCACCATCCAAAGGCCCCTCGTGTCAAGTTGGAGCCACATCCTGGGCCAGAGAAAGGGGGATGGGGATTTCCCATGGTAGCCTATGAAGGGGTGAATCCTGCTGAGATAATCAAGTCGTTAAACGATAGAGGTATTTAAAGCGAACAGATTCACAGCTCTGCTTTACATCTGGAGTTCTTTTTTTCTTAATGCTTAAATGCTCTTTCTGTATCATGATGACTACTGTCCTCTGCTTATTAGTTTGATGTAGAGCCTGTCAGGATTGCCCTTGAAATGCTCTTTAAAATAGAAGACCCTTTACCTTTGGGTATTTGATTGTGGATTATAACTACTTCAGTGCTTGTGGAATAGTTTCTGAGTTTCTGGCCTAACCTCGCTTTTCATTTGGAAGTTGGACCAGCACTTAATACTTAACTGCTTATCAGCTTATGCCTGTTTTCAATGCCAGACGTTATCTGCTAAAGCAATCTTTGTGGCTATCTTTTGCAGTACTTAGCGTAATTAATTCAGGTAATGTTTAGAAAGTATCCAGTGTAATTTTGTTTTTGTTCAAAGGTTCTTTATATGTAAGATGATTTATAATTATTTTTCCATTCATATGATTGAAACAGCTTGTATGCCCCAACCGACCTCTACAGTGCCTTCAGTATACCTTAACCTACCCCTCCCCCAACCCTACCTCCAACAGTTTTAGCTTTTGACAATTATATAAAGTGATGATGGAGTATTTGATCATCCTTTTTCATTCATAATGATTTTGATCCCAAGGATGCTTCTTTTTCCGTTATCATCCCGGAGTTTGATCTGGGCCTGGCGAGTCAATGTAATGGGATGTCAATACTGAGTAGAATATTAGAGAAACCCCTCCTCGGTCACATCTCGTCAGTCACAGGGGTGGTAGAAAATTGGATTGACAGAGGTGTAAATTGTTCTTTTTCAGATGTTATGCTGAAGATGACGGACCCATCCATGTTTTACATGTACACCCAACGTCACTTGATGCAGTACGGCGGTGAGTACGGGCCAGCATTGGTGAGGGGTCAGTACGCATCAGATGCCTACAACAACTCCAAGGCTACACTAGCTGGTAAGATAGCAGATGTCCCCCTCGCCCTAGTAATTATTTTTTTACGTGTGTCTGTTGAATCATCAATAAAGCTCCTCCAATACTTGATGAAACATCTGCAGTCCCCAAAATGATCTTGTTTTTGTGTCGGTTTGTGGCTGTTTTTGTTTCGTTAATTTGCCAGTTGGAGAAGATCTTCCATATTTGCTTAACATAAGTGAGTCCACCTTGAGATAAGATGGATGAACTTTCTTTGAAAGTTTAAGATCTATTTAACCTGATGGTTGCCTTTGGCTTAAGGATATCGAACAAAAACGCAAACATATCAGTGAGTAACAAGAAAAAAAAAGAACAAAAAGAAAAAGAACAAAAGGAAAGAAAAAAAACACAGGACAAAGTAGTATGCCTTGATTGGTGTGTTTCTTCTTTTCCTTTGTATTTTTCTCAATAAGCATATCATACTGCATGTTTTGCAGATGACTTTGCCACTGCTCAGAGAATGGGTCAACGAATGCCTTTACCGACCACCTCTGCACCCAGTAACTCGAGGCATTCACCGAGGCAGGAGACGACAGCAAGTGCCAAGCGTGGGTCCCCTGGACACCCCCATCATCCCATGGAGGCCATACCAGGAGGACTGCCAATTGCTCCATTTGGTATACAGGTTGGTAAACTAAAAAAAAAAATTATTTTCCTTTATTTCATAAGCGTTCTAGTAATGATCCACCTCCCATACCCACCCACCGACGCGAGACAAGACTGTTGCAGTGTGCAACACATCTGTGTGCACACAGAGGGCAGTAGATGAGTTTTCCAAAATTAGTAGCAGTTGCATGTAATGTGGCATTTTAAGGTTAAGGGACTCCTTTCTATATGACACAGTTGGTACTATGGTGTTCTTCATCTGAAGATTGAACAGTAACATGTGAAGAAATGATCTCCGAAAAATTAAGTGTGTTGCACCAACAGCTTGACTCCACCCTAGTATTGCTTTACATACAATACATACATACTTAGATACACTGAATTGGGAGAATGCCTTGTAATGTAAAGGTGTGTGGAATTTAATGGAAGTAGGGTGCAATTTCTATTTTTTTCTTTCTCCCCCCCTTTTTTTTTCAATCTGTTGTAATTGCTTGAAAAGCCCATTTTGTTCATAACCATAATTGGTATCTGATCACATATCATGTTACAGCAAGGGTACATAATGGTGCCTCAGTACATGCCAGGGATGACCGTTGCTACTGGTCCTCATCAGCTTCACCCGTTCACCTCTGTGGCTCCTTCTATGGCATCACCGAGGAGTCCCCACACCCAGTCGTCGACTCATCCGGGTAACCCTCACTCAAACGTCTCACTAGACAGGAAGAACCATTCTCCGACAGTCCACAGGGCTCCCTCTCCGTCTGAGGTCAAGCTGTCCCGATCTTGGCCAGGTCAAAATCCTCCAGCGCATTTCAAAGCTCCAACGAGGGGGCCTAGTTCCACTGCAATGCTCGTACCACCTGCTGGTCACCCCTTTGGTATGGCTGTCCATCGAGCACCAGCCTCCGGTGGGAGTATTATGCAGGGTACCCCTGTCTGGCGGCATCAGACAGCTAGCATATCAGCTGGATCCCCTAACCCTGAACTTAGGGAGGGTAGAACGAAAACAGATAGAGGTGAGTCATGGGAGGGAAGGAAAAATCAGTTTGGTGGTAGTATTGGTTGGTAATTTTCTTGAAGGGAGATGTTGTGTTTGTTTTACAGAAAGAAAAAATTCTGTTAAAACCAATATGTATGGACACAGTGATAGGTCATTTAAAAACAAAGCAGGATGGTGCAGCTGTCTTTTCAAGAAATCAGTTTTTCACAGATAGAATTTCACTTCTTTGTCACTCAAGAATAGTTTGGTCACTCAAACTTTCAAAAATCCAAATGATGCATCTTTTGTAGCTCATCTTATGCATAATGCTTCAAGAAGGTGAAGCTACGTCTGATGTTAAGTTGTGAGACTGAATGGTGTTTCAATTAGTAAAAGCTATTTTTCTTTTTATGCCATGTTGGTGCATTTGAAATGCAATGTTTCCCTTTAATTTCACAATGATGCAAATCAATGGACTATCAATCTGATTACCAGTTTGGCTGAGAATACTTCGGTTTGATCTTACGCTTTCTATCCCTCATTGCTTACCTTCATTTGGTAACTAGCTGACTCTCTCTTTCCCTCTCTCTGTCACCCTGGACAGGTCCTAGTCCATCTGCCAGTAAAACGCAGGGTTCATCGAGGAGGGTGGATGTCTACAGACTAGGAGACTTCAATGCTGCCAGGAAGGACCACACAACCAGTAGTATTCAGCAAGAAAGTGAAGGTAAGGGGAGCACCCCTCCCTTCCCCTTCCCCTGCCCCTCTGTTGTGAATTCCTGTTAAGAGAGAATTCAGAGCCTTGCGATTTCTACGTATTTCTACATGTTGAGGGGTATGGGACAGTTTCAGTGTGTGAATGCAATTTGTTTTAAACTAATCAAGTATACATTCTTCATGCGTCCTCCCCTGCCCCCCCCCATTCCACTATGAGCAAGGAGTAGTGCCTGTAGCAATTGTGTAGATAAATGAATATTAGGAGAAAATTGACTGACATAAATAGAATACAAAATGTCATTGACAATGGCATTTCACTCGTAAAAGAACATTTCTCGCTACTAGAATATGCAGTGCACACACACACACACACTCTGTGGGAGAAATAAAGGGGGAAGGGGTAAGAGGTTGGGAATACAAAATGGGAAGATTCACTGAGCACTTAACTGTAACGTGAATCATCCTAGGTCGCTGTAAAAATCACAAGGACAATACTTGCTCTTTGCCTGAAACAGAATATTGACAGTTGAAAAAACAGTTGTAAATGCTTCTCAAGTATACAGCCAGAAGCTTGACTTACATCTCATGTCATAAGGACACTACATAGAGCACTGCATAAAATAGTTTGTTGTGACTGGATTTGTTTCTCTGATCCCCACCACCATCCCCCCCCACCCATGTCCTTTGGATAGGATGATGGGTTGTTAGCGATAACTTTTCTCTGTTTGCATTTCAAAGTCGTCAGCCTACGCTGTCATCCTCAGCAGCAGCAACAGCAACAGCAGCAGCAGCATCGTGTGTATCAAGGAGGCTCCCGTCATTATTATTATCATCCTGAAGTTAAGTTTGACAATAAAGAAAATGAAACATCATCTTCTACCTTTTTATTTATCCCTCACATCCTCTTTTTTTGTTAAGCTGCATGCCTCTCATACACAGGAAAGCCCCAGGTCTCCCACTCCCTCCCCTCACCTGTCGACGCACCTCTCCGGCCTTGTACTGCAGAAAGTTTATAATCGTAATCGTAGTTAGTTCGGACACCCGGTAAAGTCCCTGTGGTATTTCGCAAGCTGATTGCGTGGACAGCACACTCGCTCACAAACTTGCATGTCTACGTTCGATGGAAAGGGAAAGTTTGGGAGGAGTTTATGCAGAGGGTTTGGTGGTATGAATGGTTTGGGGTGATGCAGTGTTGGATGTTAGGGGGAGGATATGGCAAAGATAAGCAAGAAGAGGGCATTTTGGGGGTGAGGATGGTATGGGCAATGTGGAGGGGGTCAATTGTTTCCATTCCAGAACAAAGAAAAATTGTCTGTGGTTTTGACTGCACACAAAGCTTTTCACCCACACAATGATCTCAAGGTCGATTAATTTGCACAAAACATGGAGCCATGTTGTGATAAACTATTTTACTGTTTCAACATTTTGGTCAAATCGAGATTTCCTCGAGTGCCGTGACCTCAAACACATCATCGCACCTCTCGTTGCACTTGTCTCAAAGTGTCCCATATTATATCACCCGGTGTCCCCATTGAGTTTTGGGCTTTTAGAATAGAGATGATTTGAACTGCCGTGACACCCATGTTACCATCTCATATTGACATTTACCAATGTCAGTGTATGTCATATAAGGGGGCCTCGGTCAGATCCATAATACAATTTAAATTCTTTTGAGTTAGCATAACGTCGCAGCATGTGTTCAGTTTGTGCTTTTTGCTTCTTCTTTTTTCACTCGAGTAAAGTATTTCTGTTGGTCACCGTAGTAATGTATTGGTCGTCCCCCCGATTGTTTACCAGTGGTCCAGTTTTTGGACATTGGAGATGCATTGTGGGAATTTCTCAGTCCTTTGCCATGTTCCATTGTTTTTCAAGTTGTTGCCATTGTGGGTCAGTGGATGGGTCAGCCATGTGAATGTTTGCAGTCACTTCTTGATCGTATATATTGTGAGGTGAAGTATTTTAACAACAGCCCTTCTATTGTTCACGGAGACGGCATATCACACAAGTGCTGCATGAAGTCATAAAGTATTAAAGGCTGTGGATTACTTTTTGATTACCTTTTGAGTTTAAATAGCATATCAATGCATAATTAGTTATAGTTGCAGTATTAGATGAGAGAACTGGTGCATTTTATCCCAAGCTTTCCTGGTCTGACTTTGATGGACATTCAAAGTTACGCTGAAAGTGCAGTTTCAGAGTTGTTCCATTGAAATCCATGTTTGGCCTAATTTTTAATTTGTCATCACCACAGTCAGGCAAAATTCTATTCTCAGAGCATGAAGTACAAAGGAGTGCAAGAAGCGAATAGCATCGTTTAAGAGAATATACCATGGGGGAGGGGGAATGTCAAGGGTAGATGTCCCTATTTGTATGTTCCATAGGAAGCAATACAGTTTCATATTGTCATTACACTCCTCAGTGTTCTCCCCTTAAGGATTTGTGGGGCACCTCACCCTAGCCAAAATCACCACCTCTGAAATAGTGACCATCCCTTTTAGTGGGAAATAGGACATTTACAAAGGACCAACATCTCATGCTCATCAATAAACTTATACAAAAACTTCATCTCCTCAAAGCATTAAGCATAAGATAAGTTACGGAAGATTTGAATTTCTGTAATCGCTGCATCATTTGAATTTCTGTAAGTTTGAGGGAACAAGTTATGCTTGAGCAACAAATGACTGAATTTTGTATCAGTGAGAAGCTTTCTTGAAAAGAAAGCCACCATTCTTCCTTATTTTGAATCATCTATCATTCTGTTTCCCCCAATATTGAGTTTTTAAAAAAAAGATTTTGTCCTGTAAAACAAGTGCCATATTTCCCTTTAAAAAAAGTACCACCCTCTGAAAAAGCTCTGCTCTGCTGGAAAAAGGTAACAGTATGCTGCTACCATTTCAAATATAACAAAAAATTGTCTCTAAGTGGCATAGTTTTGTGTCGTTTAGCATCTTAACAGACCAAAATTTCTGGAGGTAATGTTGAACACTCTTCCCTTGAACCTTTCTCTGGCAATTGTATGGTGATCACATAAGTGCTTTACGTGCAAAGTCCGTGGAGAACATTGCTCCTTTACTTCTGTTTTTGGTTCCTGCCTGTGTTAGAGTAACGTTTCAGTTTTGTCCATTTGCAGATTCGTCCTATGTAGTACAGTGTGTGGTGTATCAAAGGTGTAAATTGTGAAAGGAAGTTGCAAAGACTCCTCTTTATATTTTCGTGACTCAGAAGTGTGTCAGTTCAGTAAAGAAAATCTGGTCACTCATTTCCAGAGAGGCATGGTGATAAATGTAGTATGGGCTACTGTCCTGAGTCAGATACGGGTATGGACAGAGGGTGCTGACCGTTGGGATCAAGTACCAAAGCAGGTTGTTTGTATCTTTGCTATTGGCTTACCTGTGAATTAAAACATTCAAGAATGAACATTCTTGAACTGTTTCAAGAATTGAAACATGGGTCTCAGCTATGTGTTATGACCATCCATTGTCATCAAATGACCAAAATCCATGCACATGATAATCCCAAAATTTAGTCTTCACTTTGAAAATTGAAAAAAAAAAACTTCTTTTTATAGTTTTAGCTTTTTAAAAATTCTATAGAAAAGCATCGAGCTGTGCCAGTAATTTTTGCAAAATTCCACTACCATGTCAGGAATGGGCAGATGAATGGAAAAAATGCTAACAAATGAAGTCACCATTTGTGGATCATAGATGCTACACAACAGACATCAGGGTTTACAGATAAAAATAACAAAAAAAAAAGGGGAAGAACAATCAATGTTTTCACTTATGTTGCTGGCAAATGTGATGTTACACATACTACACTGCTTAACATGCACATGCACAAGAATTCGTGGTAAGGATCTTGGAAACAGCCATGTTTAATCAAACAACTTCAACTGGTTCTAAGTGTTGAGTAATTAGTTGTGGACCTCATTGAAACAACTGAAATTTTGTATGTGATGATGATGCAAAAATGCAGGAGCTAAAAGAAGTGCTGATGTTGTCTGTGTTGTTGATGTTTATTCAATCCTTCCATTCCATTTGAATGTTGCCAGTTGCACAAGTATTTACCTTTGTAACAATAATTTGTGCATGGAAGGAATTGCCACTGAAGACACTATAACACATATGAAAGTGAACAAGGAGGAGGAGGAGGAACCATATGAGGAGATTTTGCAGTTATGCTATTCTTGTGATAAGACTGTCTTTCAAAATGGACTCAAAAAGCTACACTTCTAAACTACACTGAGTGAACTGCTCTCCAATCACAAAGTTTGTGTGAGTGCTCGCATTTATTTGTGGAGAAACACAGAGACCACACAAAGAGCCAATGGTGGAAATCATAATGGATGGGAAATGTAATTAGTAGAAACAAAGACGGTGGTCTGAGCACTCACTTCAAACTTGATTTGTAGGTTGTCCATTGCAGGTAGATGATCCCTATTGTTTTTCATGAAGATCAAAGGTCATTTGGGGTTGTGAGATGTAAGAAGTCTGAAAACCTTAGAAAGATAGGTTAGCAACTGGATGTTGCCGCAGCTTTAAATTGTTAACAGTGATAGCTCTTGATGAGAAGATTATCTCTGTGTTTTTTGTTGTGGAGGTCAAAGGTCTTTGAGTTCAGTAGAGGTCATAGTTTGAAACCTTGTAGACATAGCATTTCAAGAAGGGAAAGGTGTTTGACTTTCAAATTTGGTATGTTTGGTCCTGTATTTACATGCACATTGGCACGGTATCACAAACTCAATCGACTTTATGGTTTATCTTTTCATTTTGTTTGCATCCACAGATGGAAGACGACCTCATAGTCATTCCTCTGTGTCGCCACATGATAACCTTCAGCAGCACCACCAACACCAACAGCCCAAAAGACCTTCCTCGGGCCACAGCAGGGATCAGCACTTGTCCCTGTCGATGCAACACGAAAGGAAGTCACAGCACCGGGAGGTAGAGCTGAGCCACTCACAACCGGCCCATTACTTGATGAGCCAGGCCCACGAACGCCGGATCAAGCTGGAGAAAGCGGATGAGACAAGTAAGGGGACATCCACCCCTGGGACAGAACTTATCGCACAGGTCTTTGAAAAGGACCAACAGTGGTCTGGCGGGAGAAAAATCAAGAAGGAGCACGAGGATAGCCCAGGGGGCTTCACGACAGAGACTGTGATCGATCACATCATCCAGCTATCCATCAATCAACCCCCCGAGGAGGAAGCTAAGACAGAGTCTCAGGGTAATGTGGCAAGCGTTCCTCCACCACATTCTCAGTCACAGCCTCCTCCCTCTCAGTCGAAGCATAGGTTAGGTGCTAGTCTAATGCATGAGCTGATCTTTCAGCAAGTCAAACGTGAAAGTCCTGAGGAAAAGATGCAGACTGGTCAGATTCCTCAGATGCCCCCTGGAAAGAATCAAGGTGGCACCAAGTTTAATCAAACTGAAAGAGGCAGCAGCCATGCCCAGAACCATATAGACTCATCCACAGGTATATCGACTTCTTCTTCATCAATGTTTAGACATAGTAACTTATCTACACCCTCTGGAACTATGAGAATAGGGGACCAAATCAGCTCGATCATTAATTACTCTCAGAGGATGTCTAGCGCTGCAGAATCCGTGGACTCTACCACTGCCCACAGGGGCCATGAAAGGCCAATCATTAGGGCAGATAATGAGATGGGCTTGCCCCAGCAAAAGAGTCCAAGGCCATTGAACGACAGCAGCTCTATGAAAGCAAACCGATCTCTCTCTCCTGGTGATTCAGGAAGGGCAGATAGCACGGTGAAGAATTTTTCAAAAGGGAGTGAACCCCCTGGGGATCACAAGGAGTTTCAGAGTGGACAGGTTGATAGCACTGCCAGTCGAATGCATCAAAATCCAGTCACCTCGAGCAAGGAATCTAAAGAAAGTGCCCAATCTAGAACTTCACCACGTGACTCGGTGAGAAACGTGGACCCTGGTGGCCAGATACCAGGAAGATATTTCAGTAGGATTCCTCAAGGAGAAAGAGAATTTATTCGGGGACAGATGGCACGAGCAAGTGGCACCCATGTGAGAACAACGGGTGGGAACCCCACCTCAGCAGGCAGCACCATCCACACTGCTTCGCATCTGCCGCCGCAGAATGTCATGAAACCCCAAGTGTCCAGTAACGCTGCAATCAATTATTCAAAGGACAACATGACGACAGTTCGTTCAATTAATTTTCAGGAATCTATCAACCGTATGATTGAGAGACAGGTCCGTGCCAATGATAGCAATTCACAGGGTGTTGAGGAGGAGTCCCACGATAGAAGACCGGTCTCGCGGGATCACGAGCCCACCGGTCCCGGTGAGACCTATAAACGAAACATGACCATTGCTCAGTTGCAGGGTCCGCCGACCAATGGGCCTTCAAAATCTTTGTCGAACAAGCAAGACCTTGTAGCCAACAAGGAAAACAATGTGCATTCCTCAACAGTCATGACCAGCCCAGGTCACAGGGATGGTCTGAACATACCCCAGACAATGGTGCCCTCTGTATCTCATCCAGGCATGATTCATGGTAATTATCCGTTTCCAGCGCTGTATGCATACATGCCTAACCACCAGCCTCCATCTGCGGTACACCCTGCTGCAGCCGCGGCAGCAGCGGCTGCTGCGGCTGCAGTGGCTGCGGGCATCCACCCCTCCCCTACACTCATGGCATCAGTACCCAGGGCATCACCTCTACAGACATCAGGGGCATCACGAAGGGACGATCACCACACCCCATTATTGTCCTCAGAGTACGAGACTTTATCTGATGATGAGTGAGACCACCCGTCACTCCTCTCGTGTGACGTGCCGGATGGTGCAAAGTGAACTGCTGTTGTGTGTAGGCCAGGCATGTCCTGCCAGATGCCAGACGACCTAAGTCAATGGATTTTGAGCCTGGCAGGTCATGAACACTGGGGTCTTTGGTTGAAGTCCTCCAGTGGTTGTCCCATAACATCGTGGATGGATGTTTCTTTGCATAAATCTTTGTAAATGCAAAGTGACTCCAAGGGACATGGTTTGATGGTTGCTTTCATCAGTTATGTGACAAAGAATGAAGGTCGATTAAGTTTATCTTTTAAAAACATCAAGTCCCAAGCCATCTTTTAAAATGTGATTGCACAGGCTGCTAAAGGCAAAAGTTAACTTGCCTGCAGATATTGACGTTTTGTTGCGTATACAACTAATGATGTAGCATTGATAAGATTTCTGTGTGAACCAATGAAAGCAGATAAGCTCAACTCGAATTAAGTCTGCTATTCATGTCATAACGTAATGTCATAACAGGCTCTGGAATTGTGTCTAATCATTTTTGACATCAAAAATGTGATTGACGTATTTCTTCAGCAAACAGGGCATTTTTCACAAACTCTGGTTCTGCGTGAAGGAGTAACCATTGTTTGATATACTCACCATTTGAATTGCTTTCTTTCCAGAGTTAATGATGTTTTAGTAAATTAGTATGCTGTGTACCACAGTTGGTAACTCTTGAAAAAAATATGCTAAAATATTATATTAAAATTTTGCAGAAATGAATGAGGTGGGGAAACAATGGACATGTCAAAGTTTGATGGTGGCTAAGTTTTGACAAAACAGCATCACTTATTAAAAATCACATCGTGACCATCATGTGAAGATATCGACTCAGTGTGCAGAAGTCTGAAAGCGGAGAGGAGCTTAAGATGACAGTGTAGGTGTGGGCATTCTCCATAAATGAAACCACCATTCCTTAAATCCGTAAGGTTCAAGACCCGAAGGTTGAGGGGAAAGTAAGGGAATGAGGGAGGTATAGGGGCAGAGAATGTGGACCCAAGGTTTTCCCTCTCAGTGAAGTGTTAACTAATAGAAGAATAGTGCATCACCTTTGCTTCCATTTTGTTGTTGATTACGATAATTAAGTAGATGATTAAATATAACATAATGTATCTACAGCCAGCAGATGCTGATTATTCAGTGATGTTACAAAAGTTTGTCCTCAAAATCAGTTTCTGTTATTACATTATTCTGTTACAGAACTTATTGTATTGGGCCGTGTAGACCTTTGACACGGCCCAATCCAGCAAGTTCTAGAAAGCAGTTCCAAGTGAATCTTTGACTTTTGCCAAAATTGCCGAGAAGAGAATTTTTGGTTGGGACAGAAGGCAAGTGGTTCGGAAGAGTATTGGAAAGTTTTCGGAAGGTAGGCGGGATGGACAAATTCGGGCAAGGAGTAAACAGTGGGTCAGATGTTTTTTATATACCAACTCATGAGAGTTATCTTCCAAGATAATTGCTTCAAGTTAGTGAACACATGGGTAAAAGTTTCAGATATGCACAGACTCATTTAACAAAAAAATCCAATATTCTTTTCACTCTCACTGAAAGTTGAAAATGACCTTTCTTTGGTCTTGCAAAACAGCAAAGTGTGGAAGTGGTGTTAGATTATTTTGATGATGGCAGGAGGTGGGAGTGAACTTAATGCTGCTTCGACTTTCGACCATAAAATAGTTCAGATTTGGTGGTTTCTACGAGCATTTCTTTCAGAAATTCAAATCTTGGATGGTTGGTCGGTCAGGGTGGTAAAGGATATAGTTTGGTTAAATGGCTGCTAATTCTTGTGGCTTGAAAGCCCNNTTTTTTTTTTTTTGTCTGTTTGCAAAATATATTTTGTCTTTATATCTGCATTAGAATGTCATATGAAATTGACTAGGTCCATAATAATGCGACACCAGGCCATTAACATGTTAGCTTTATTTCGTACATAGCCCGGATTTGGTTCTTCGTCATTATGCACATGGCCCATCATACTTCAATATTTTACATTGGTTAATGTTAAGATTACACTGCACTTGCCCATTAAATTATTGTATTGTTTTATCAACAGTCTTGTATTGTTCTATCAACAGTCTTCACTCCTTACCCTTTAGTTGTCTTTTGTTTTGCTGTTACAGTGTTGTAAATGCTAATCGTACAGTTTAAGTTATCGATTGGCTAATATTCTGCAAATTTGTTCAGTTATAAAAATGAATAGTAGTGCTTTGCAATCTATTACATATTGCACTACCTTTGAAGCCATTCAGAGGGTACATACAGGCCTTGGGGAGTCTTGGAATGTGATTGGTCCATTTTCTAGGTCTTGAAGGAGCCTTTTCTCGTGACATGTCCTGGTAAATTGTTAATGTTGTATCCACATTAAACAACCAAACCTTTTACGTGTGATGAAAATTAAAAGATTACTGTCTAAAGACAGAAATAGGTTTAAATTTTTGAGAGGGAGGATGCCTGGAAAATGAAATATACGACTTGGAAAAGTCACAGAAAATTCTCCATGGATATTTGTACGTAAACCTGCATTCAGTATATGTTGCTTACTTTTGTCTTATTGTTTTCATGTAATCATTTAGCTTGCAACAATGTGATTTTCACTTTTAAGGATGAAAAGGTAACAATAACAATGCGTCCTTGTTTGCGTTCCTTTCCTCAAGGAGGAAAATTTGATTGAAACTAGCCCATGGTGGTATGTAATGGGTGAATTTTGCCCATCAGAGTAGGCAAGTGCCTGAAATCAATTTCTTGTCTCTTGTTTAATATTATATTTGTGTCAAAGTGGAGATTTAAAAACACTGTTACAGAATGTACCTGTTTTTTTTTTTTTTTGTACTTTGTTGGCGAGGGAGGAATCAAGGGATGAATCATTAAATGGATAGAGAGCGAAGATGGGAGTCGCTTTTATTGGGTTTTCATGACGTTGCCCCTTTTATCAGTTAATCAGGACAATCACTAAGTATGTTGATAACAGATTTTACAAAAGGGATGGGGGTGTAAGGTTTATTTCAGTGGTCTGGTATGTAAATGTAATATCACATATGTAGATGTTGAAGGAGTTCATTTACCTTAAACATGGAACACAATGGTAAAGTTATTATGGAGGTAAAGAGGGGGGGATGCATGAGCCAGAAATGGTTACTATCTTTAGAGTACGTATGGAGGAGAGTTTCTTCAATTTGCCAGAGAATTAATATCACCTTCCAACAGTTTTTTTTTTCTTTTTGGTTTCT
>VJOZ01025648.1:3245-13344 GCA_009801055.1 Stichopus horrens
GAAAAGCATGTGATGATTTCAATTGCATCTGATGATCTAATTCCAGTAATTTACAGTTTCTAGTTCGTACATACTCTACGTTAAAAAACAGTTTCAACCGTTTGTCACAAGCTTTAATAGAAATGAGAGATACAATGCAGTTGTAAAAGATTATCTAGCACGGCAAATGAACAGACTTTGTCACTTTGGAAGAAAAGAAATTCTGTCACTCTAAATTGATGAGGGTAATTGAAAAAAAAAAAAAAAAAGTTTTCCACTGTTTCACATTCATTCCAAATCACAAGTTGTTCACATTTTGTATTAAAGGCCTGAGGTCGACCAAATGAAGTTTGGGGTTTTCTAGTCAAAGTGGACAGTTGCATGGATTGTAAAGCACAACTAGAGGGTGACTGGTGACAACTGTGCCTTTGACGATGATTGTAACATACTCAGAAGATGCTTAACATACTGACCTCTTCCTTGATTTTCTTTTCTTGCGATAACTCTTCTGTCTCTTCTTGTGTCAAGACATCCACGAAACTGTCAAATCTGTCAAAAATGATGTACCGACTTGTAAGGTGGGTCTGCGTACCATGACTGATAACTAGAGCACCAATGATGCAGAAGCTCAAACCTCACTGATTCTGAATCAGCAAGCAGCTGTGAGCTGATCAGAATGACAAATGGCTCTGAAAGAGTAAACACTCTCCACTCACCATTAACCTATGACATCATCATCCATAAAATCCTGAAGACTACATTTCTTTGTGAGACGGTTGTGCCTATGTGATGTCAGATTTCCCATAATGCAATGTACCACTCTGACACAGACGTATTTCTTTAAATATCCCACACCTAAGACACAACACGCTACTGAGATAAGGTTTACACCAGTAATGAAAGAAAAATTCCTGCAATTGTTATGAAATATCAATCTTCTTTGACGGCCTTCCCTTTAAATTCAAGTGATGGCATGACCAAAAGTTTAGTAAAAAAAACTTTTAATCACACAATTCAGACAATTTGGGAAAATAAACAGGTTTCAGACAGTAAATTCTGCCTTACAATTTCAAATTCTTCTACCATAATGTACCATAATGTCAAAAAGTCGAAAATACAGTAATGTAGTGGCAGACAGTTTTCAGTCAATTTAATCTTGTGCTTCTTTGAACAAGCTAATAGGACGTATACTAGGACTGAATATTTCATTGGTCGAAACAGCTGACGTAATCAGGTGATCAATTTGTTGTTTACATTTGACTGCAGTGCTTTGGTTCCCTGAAAACTAAAACCAATCAAAGAGATACAACTTGAGAAGTATGTTGCTGACATGCCAGTGAGGCCTGTACTATATTCCGTACAAAGGCAAGGTCTGCTTTATATTACAAAAGGAACCATTCATTTTCGAATGAGAATTCTGATTTTTCTTGTTTGTTGGCCATTTCTGTTGTTTTTCAAAGCAGTTAACTGTCATTTTCATTCAATGAATGTTTTCCACATATAAACAACCTGCATGTGCATTTAAAAATACATTTAAAAAATACAGGAAAAGTCTTAACATCAAACACGGTATCATTCGTCTTGTTTTTCCACATGTATACGAAATCGCCTTAAAGCAAAAAGCAGTGGACATATATTTTTTCCCACCAAAACACCATATTACAATGCATAATAAACCAATGTATAAAAGATTCATAATTTTCAGAGACAGTTTCTGATAATCTTCTTGCAAATGAATAGTGAACAAGCAAAGCTTTTCTACAGATCTATATATATGATTTCTTGCAAATTCCACTTCTACAAAAAAAAAAAAAAAAAAAAGAAGCTGACTGCCATGTGCAATACTAGCACAGACGTGGTCTAATTCCAACAAAACTTACAAACCTCCCAAAGTCACATATGTACATCATTACATATGCCAGAAATGATCTCTCCCCAAAAATAATCTAGGGTCTTTTACTTGCTTCACATCAACAATGCTAACTGTGACATGTTTCCAAGCGTCCATGTTTGGTTTTATGTTTCACCTCTGATGACCTCAAACTTCTGTGACCAAAAGCGAAAGGGTTCTCACAATCATCACGATTGATCAATATGAGGTCAGTCCACGGTTGCGTTATGTTGGTCGAGATATTGTGCTTATATCATGTTTGCAAGCAGGGCAACCTAACGACACACATATATGCACCCATGCACATGTCACACCGTGATTGCAAAGAATTACAACTTTCATCGAAAACAAGAGATCATTTGAAACAGGATAGCTCAAACATAATGAACAAGTTCAAACTCACCGAAAGATAGAGGAATGAGCAGCTTTCAGTCTCTTCTTTCCGAGAGGAGACAGTGCTCTGGTGAGTTCCTCATCATAGGGGATGACATTCTCACTGCAGGGAGGATGGAATATCATCGAAACCATCTTCCTCAAGAAGGGGCGAGGAAGGTCTAGGGAAAGAAAGTCAAATGCACAAATCAGAGAGCTGAGTCAGTTAACTGCAGTCAGTAATGTACAAAGAAAAAGTTAAAATGGTTAATGATGAAAATAAAAGCTACATTATATTGTGTTTCATTATTGTATTCTTGCACCTCATTTGAAAGATATGGAAACAGACTTACAGGTGGTATGGTCTATCCTGTGGACATGATTTCCGATGCCAACCAGTAGATCTCCTCTGTCAGTGCAGAAATTGAGACTATGGGGCTCAGCATTCAACCTGATAGCCCTGAAGGTAGTAGTTTCCATGCACAGACGAAAAAGAGACAATTATTGCAAATAAATCAACGAGTTGAGACTCAAGGACTCAGCGTTCAACCTGACAGCCTTGAAGATAGTATTCATACATAAAGGAAGAGCTAATTATTGCAAATACATAAAAAAGAAATTGTGATGCCTGATAGTTTACTAATGAAAAAAAGGTTGAATAAGATGGAAAAGGTGTGATGGTTGACTTGTCACAATGAGTGAAATTATGATCTTGAGGATTGCAAATTTGAGCCCTGCAGTTGTCGCAGTCATCAAGATTTCCTCATGTTTGTGAGGTAACTCCTATTTGTCAGACAAAATCAAAACTGCCCACACTTGCATTGCCTACCCCAAGGAAATAACAATCTGATACACAAAAAGATTGGGTGAAGAGTTCTCAGGAAAGCAAGCCATAGAGTAATTCCAGGTAAACACACCAAAAAAAAAAACATCAAATGAATAAACTTAATTCTTTGTAAAATATTTATGCTTTTCTTTCAAAGGTTTCTTCTTTTTTTAAATACCTGATCAGCCTATTGTACTCATCCCATATCTTGATGGTTCCGTCCAAGCTGGAGGATGCAAAGTACCTCATCCGGGAGTTACAGGCCAACCCGGTGATGTTGTCGATGTGGTCATCGTCCGGGCTGTGATCGTTCCGACCTTAACGAACGAATGGCAAATTGAGTCGAATGATGTTTACAGCAACAAGAGAGACGATTTTTTACAGATGACACTTGTTAGAGAGCATGTGTCAGTGACATGAAATATGATTACTTATTAATATCCATACTTTTCTCTGCAGTGAGAGAAAAAGTTATCTCTTTCTTGCAGAAGTGGCAGAAAAAGTATTATCTCTATCTCTTTCTCTTATCTCTTTCTTATCTCTCTCTTGCAGAAGTAACACAGATTCCCAATGATAAGTATCACAAATTAAAACAAAGGCAGAAAAAGTTAAACCAATTCACTAAAATTTGGTGAAAAACCAAATAAAATCTGGTGACAAAAAGGAAGAAACAGATGCCATCAGGGAAGTCAAATCTCACATTTCATTGACTGTTTCTTTAAAACCATAAAATGGCACAATGAAAAGCAACTAGATGCACTCAGAGAACTTTTAGGGAAATCTTCTCTTTCAGATTGCACTGAAATCTTGTCGATTATACCACACAAGCATCACTTCTGATGGACAATCTTGGTGGCAAAGTAAAATAAACTACAAAAGGGAAAGCAATTCCTTTTATTGTGCAACTGATGAAGACACCACATGTTGCACACTACAGTCCATTCTCATGATGGCTGTCAAAGCTGTATCACCGTCAATGGACATCTACAATTCAGACACAACAGATTAAGAGTGGATTTCTTAGCAGTAGAGTGGAGCCATCTTTATCACAGCACATATAGTTTTGGGTGAACGAAATCCCATTCTTTCAGGAAAAGAAGCTCTTTGCTGATTATTTTGTTTGCATTGTTAGCTGTAATAAACCAGAAAGCCCAAAGGCATTGTAGTTTTGATGATTCAATTATGAGTGTTTTGTATGAATCTGGCATACTGCATAACGTAAAGGTCTGTGGCATGTTTGGTCTTTATGACATTATGTGATTTATAACAATGATTGCAATCTCAAAACCATTAGGCCTGTATACACAACATCTACTGACCTAACGTATATGTACATGCAGTATATTTACAAAAACTTCTGGGATGCAATGACCTACAAATGTTTGCATTTCACAAAAAAACTCTTGTGACAGCCCATCCGATGAGAACGCTGTCACATACGCTGGTACACTTTCTGTTGCCTTAGCCTACACTACATATCAACATTGTTCCCTATGCTATCCCTTTAAAGGATACTGAATGCATCCTTTGAATTCTAAAGAACTATTTCCATCAGATTTCATGAAATTACAGCTATTCTACAGCAACAAAGTATACTGGTTCTGATTTTTATGTCTACTCTTACTTTTCGTTAGCAAGTTGTAGTGCACCAAGCTGTAGGTAACTGAAGAGGGGTCCTGAAAGGCCACACACAGGGTGTTCTTCATCACCGACATGTGAAGGGGTGTATGGGCACAGTAAATAGACATCAAGGGAGCCAACGACTCCTCGGCGAAGGGAAATACTCGCCATACCTTGAGGACATTATCTGCAAACAGGTCAAAGATTAGAAACAACTAAGACATGCACTTTAATTACTGTAAGTAAAAAACATCACACAAATACAAATACAATTACATCAAATATGGAAGGTTTCTGAGAAAGGCTAAGTTTAATTTGTGTTAGATCTGGTATGCTATATTTCACACCAACAAGTGAAGGGTAATGTGCACCGTAGGGTAAAAACAAGTGCATGGAAAATTTGAGAAAGCTGTGCATTACAATGAAAGTCATAGTAAGAGAAAACATTTCATCACATTAGTAAAGGGTTACCTAACTTCAAAGACCTTAAAAAATAAATGTCCTATCAAGGTTGAATGACAGGCTCATCCCGCTCTTGCTGTTTACAGCTTTCTTTACATAAGATGTTCGACTATTGGATAAAATTCAAAAGTATGTGCAGACCAATGAATTGCAACGACAAAGTGGCAAGATCAGATAAATATTCAAGTAAATCAACAACACCTGATAAAAAACTGCACTATGCATGTTTTCACTCCCCCTTTGCATTGCATGTAAATTGTTAAGTTTTTGGTTCTAGGACCCATTTCACAGTGACTTTGTTCCAGTGAAGACCAGGTGCCATTTAGTCTGTCCTGTAACGAGTGTTCATCTGCTGCTTTAAGTAGAAGTTTACCAGCACTTCA
This sequence comes from Stichopus horrens, assembly GCA_009801055.1. NCBI lineage: Eukaryota > Metazoa > Echinodermata > Holothuroidea > Aspidochirotida > Stichopodidae > Stichopus > Stichopus horrens. The sequence continues at coordinate 8,779 of VJOZ01025648.1, forward strand.
ATGTCCCATACTGGTGTAGGATTCTATTCTGATATTTTGGACATCTCGTTTATTCCATTCATTAATTTAAGGCTTTATTGCAGTGACTCTTATTGTGATCCCACTTTTGAAATTATTCATCTATTGCACCACACAAACAATAGTAAGTTGTCATCCTCAAATTATCGAATGACCATGGCATCCGAGATCAATTATTTCGATCATTTCTGCCACACCTAATATGGTAATGTTTACTTTAAAAGTAGGCTACATCTAATGTGGTAATGTTCCTGCTAAAACCAATCACACCTCACATTGTAATCTTACTTTTGAAGTAAGCCATACCTAATAAGGTAATTTTACTACTAAAATCAACCTCTGATATTTAATATTGTGGTCTTACTGCTACAATCATCCACACCTAAGACAGTAATGTTACTTTTAAAACTAGAAACATCTAATATAGTTATCGTCTGTGGAAAACATCCACAAATAATACCGGAATGTTACTTCTAAAATCAACCACTCCTAAATGTGGGTACCATTACCATCAAAATCAGCCACACATGACATGATAAAATGAAAGGGTAGAACAGATCGACATACTTTGAACTTTACAGTCGGAACTCAGTATTTTGCCTGCCAAGATTCCATAGCTGATATATTGCAAAGTGAACACCAAGATTGCGATAAGCTTTCTGTTAGCTGCATTTGGTTATGTTATTTACAAATCCATCATGTCTGGACATTAGAATCATCATTTAATACTAAAAAGTGAACAACTTCAATTTAACACTAGAATGAGAAAGATCACAACAGGGATTTGAGAAGAAAAAAAGTTACAAAATTTACAGAAAAAGTTACAAAGGTTGTTTCTTACCATCCATCATTCCAAAGTCTAGTGAGAGCATGTAAAATGAATATTCATAAAACGCATTTATCAGGCCTGTACCCAGGTTGGCTCTCAAGTGGTTTGCTTTTCATTTGACAAGTTTTAGAGAAGTGTTTAGCATTTAACTCAAAGCATAAAAAGTAACTTTTCAGTCCGGTCACGATTTTCAAAGCTGACACATCACCCTCAACCTGATTTTGTGAGATAATAATTTTCTAAACATGGCAGTACAAACATTGCAAATAGCATGCTCAAGATTTCTTGTGATATAACTCTCTCTGTATCATTACTGCACTAAAGGAATTATTTACCAGGAATGACACAGTAGTATACTTTGATTTAGAGCATTCACAAAAGTAGTAATGTGGAACTACGTCTAGAACTGTAATCTTTGTTATTTCTCTTGGATCACTTAAGCCAAGTAAAATTTATGAACCTCAAAATTTGCACATGTATCAAAGGTGAAAAGAAGAATATTATCCCATATTTCAAGACTTTGACACAATTACTCAGTGGAATCATTACAATACTTCCTTTCTTCACATGTTATATTAGGCAAGCCAAATATGTGAACTACAACTCACCCATTCCAGATGTAATCAGCTGGTCTTGCTTTGGGTTCGCTACAATGCCGAGAACACCTTTCAAACCATGTGCCTGACAAGAAAGAGAGAAAAAAAAAATTAAGATTAATAGAAAGACTCTTTGAAGTTCAGTTTCATTAGTCCAAAAGTAAGCATCCCTGTACTGAATAAATATGTTGTATTCACTGTCACAATGATATGACAACCTTGTATTGATAGTTGGCACAGCTTAAGATCACTGTCACAATGATCTGACAACCTTGTATTGATAGTTTTCACAGCTTATGATCACTGTGACAATGATCTGACAACCTTGTATTGATAGTTTGCACAGCTTATGATCACTGTCACAATGATCTGACACAGTTGTATTGATAGTTTGCACAGCTTATGATCACTGTCACAATGATCTGACAACCTTGTATTAAGAGATGGTACAAATTTATGATACTTTCACACTGATCTGACAATTTTGTAATGACTGGTGGGGCAGCATAATAAATTAGAGAAGAAAATCTTCTGCTTAACAAATTGATAGTTTCATCTTTACCATCAATCATCGCAGGGGACGATATGGTCAGGGAACCGACGTAAATGAAAACAAAGAGCAACTCACGTCTGTCTTATATATTGTCGTCAACAGCTTCCAGTCCAGAACGGCGATGCATCCATCCGTCCTCCCTGCTATCAGCAGGGTTCGGTCCTTAGACTGTATCTTGCCTTGTTGAGCAGACTTAGTGGCATTCATAGACTTCATGATGCCCTTCCACGAATCCTTCCGCAGGGTCGACTCCACAACGTATTCATAAAGGGAAATGCAGTTGATGGACTCCTTGGCTGATTTTTGCTTGGTGTTCACAGCGTGGAGCACCCGACAAGGATTAGTGCTGGCATCCACCCTCAGAAGTTCTCCGCTATTCAGAGCTACAAACAGGATTTCTGCGGAAAGGATTTGCGGTACAGCGTCGATATGTTAGCGTACTGTATTGAGACCTTGAAAATTTTACTGTCACTCCAAACTGGGAGAAAAATACAATTTTCATGGCGCATTCCATCTCACCTTGATCTGAATCTTTAACTAAAATAAAAAACTAGGGTCACTCTAGGGTTAGGTGAAAATGGAACCTGGATGTGCAGATGGTTATATTCTCACAATACTCGCATTCTGTTTAATGTGCTACGTTATGGTTGACTTTGACGGGATGAACGTTTCGCACATCAAGTGCACACCGTCCTGCATTTCGTATTTGACCAGCAGAAGATATGACTGCAGTTGTCAGTTTAGTTACCATTACACATCAAAAGCACACTGACTAGTTTGTGATCAAACTCTGAAGAATTCTTTGCTTTAAGTAAAATCGTCTTTCAAGATCTTCACCTTTTCCTTATGATACCAGCTATAATTCTGCGATTGATTAATTCCGATCAATTTCAGGAGGAAACTAGAGTGCTCATGGTGCTTACATGTGGCAGGCACGTAGGTAAGAAAAATTCTGCCAACTATGCATTATCCCACATCCTTCATGCTTGAACAGTCAATTGTACAGAGAAAGAATTATTTCAAAATACACAAACCTTGTGCAGAGGCATAAGCTGCATCAACTACTTGTTTTCCACTTCCTGCGATGAAGGAGGTGATGACATCTCCAGTGCCAGGAGTTATAATCCGGAGGGTACCATTACGAGATATACACATGGCCCTGGTAGGGACCTAGACATGGATGAAAATCACATAGTTTGCAACATTCATGACCACAGGGAAACATTCATATTTCTGCCCTCTCACTTTCTAAATGCTGAAAGACAGATAAGGTATGATGATACAGCACAAGCATCAATAGTTGAGATACAACACCAGTGGAATAGCTAAGGTTTGTCACCAGTATGAATAGATGAGGCACAACACCAGGAACAATGGCTATGTTGCAACACCAGCAGGTATAAATAAAATACAATATGAAAGGAACATTCACATGAAAGGAAACAACTCCTACAATAGTAGCTCCATTGGGAAAATTCATAATTATGAGCAAAAGAGATACTGTATGCAAAAATTGAATTTTTCACAGGTTGAAAGAAAACTTTTTATCAGTTTGTGATGATCTTATTAGCAAAGCGTGGGATGACCATCGAATGCAACTAGTTCTCATGAACGTCGTACTAGACCTCTTCCATCAATTCCATTTCCACTGCTTACTTTCCAAGTGATAACGTGCAACGACAAACTGGTTCAACATCAGATAGAGCTCCAAAAAAAGAACCTTTGGAAATTGTTACAGACCAAATGATATTCATATGGGGTTCTTGAAGAGAAAATGGCGACTTCTAATGATTACAAGAATTCTCTGAATTCAAAGTAACAGATTCACTCACGTCTGGATGGTTTGTTGTCTTTATCCGGTCTACTTTACTCCTATCATGAAAAAAAAGAAGAAATAAAACATGATAAAATCTGCTACGATGAAAACCACTGGCAGAAAATGCGTTGACTTTGGTTTTGACAGTTTATGAGTATTTTGTATGAATCTGACATTGCATGAGGTGAGGATGTGTAACAAGGTTGGTCTTTGTATATTACTGTAAATAATTGTGTCATCAAATGACTGCTATATACCTCACAACAGCAGCTGCTGATTTAGGGTGATGATAGGCATCATGACTCAAAATGAACTGCATAATAACAACAAGGTATGTCCTCGCTTTGTCTTGAGATTCCATGGGTAGACGTTGTTAAAAAAAGATTGACCCTTCTTTGACTCAAATTACGTCTACCAAATTATAGGCAAATTGCAATCAGCAGCATGCTTGCCACTACAACAACTAAACAACAAGAATGAGATCAGTAAAAGCGTCCAAAGCCGGACTAAGCTTGGCAACATTACCTGCCAAGAATTTACAAATAACGGTCGTGGATCACAATCACGGTGGTTATGTAAATTTTGTCAGAATACACCAAATGTGGGGGCCATCCCAATGCGGTGGGCCTGGTGCACAGCCCTTGTTACCCTGTCTTTCATCAACTACTGCAGACTTACCTTCTTGGGGTATTGCATTCAAAAGGGTTGAACTATTTGACCACTGTCAACCCAAAACGACCTTTGACCTCCACCA
>VJOZ01025660.1:549-15126 GCA_009801055.1 Stichopus horrens
GTGTAAAACTGTCATTTTCCTCTCCAAACCATTTTAATTTTTACTACCAAAACTCTTGTCGTTATGATTCATCGGCAATAACGTAATGACGTGGACGGCACTCTACAATGAATTATGTTGTTATTGTCATATTTCAGATTTTCAAAATTCATTTGCTTTTGTTTTGCATGTTTTAGACTCTTTTAAACTTATTGTCAAAATGGACAACATACTGTAGTCAATGGAAGTTGAAACTAGTTGTCAGTGAAAATGGGCATAACCTTTCATGGCAAACCAGTTACATTATCGAATGCATAAATAATTGGTTGTGGTCAAGTTTGATTATCGCGTCGAGGAGTTTTTGAATAATCAAAAAATCAGTTACATCGTACGCTGTGAAAGATAATTATGAAATATGGAAAGTAATCATGAAACATCAAACCTAATTGTGAAATGATGAAAGTCATGGTAAAATAATTTTAGAAAGTTAAATTGAAGAGAAATAAACTGATTTGAAAAGCCCTGCAACTGCTGTTATGATATTTGACATAGCGCTTTTCATGCATACTACTGTATGTTTAAATGTCTCAACTTATATATAGTGTGCAGAGAAAAACTGGATCCTACATTCAAAGTGCAATTGTTAGAGTTTTTGATTGTACCAGATGTTTTTTTCTTTTTTTTCAAGTACCATGAAAGCCAATATTCAGCTTACTTGGTACAACGCACTCAACTTCTGCTGCAGCTACAATATGGGTGATCAATTTAATAGACAGTTCTACTGAGTCTACCTCCCATTATGATAGATGAGGTGACATCGGAGCATTGGGTGTGCTGTGGTCCTTGTGGTGAATGCACAAAGCAGATAGCTGCTAGTACTTATATCTCCCTACGTGAAGCCTGTGTTGGATTACAGTTAGCAAAACCACCAGCAAGTTGAACACTTCTATGGAAAGGTGACCTCAAACAAAAAAAGAATAAAAATGGTCATAAACTCCTTCAGACATTATGACAGGTGGTGACTGGGTGTAGGTTGTACTCCAGGGGCATTTCCTGGGTAGACAGTGTGACCTTCAGTGACCCAGAATGGTGTTTCCTGGGAATACCAAGAACTGGTGTCACTGAAAGCCAATTCATCCCCATTTACACTTGACCTGCATGATACCTGATTGTCTGGATTATCAAGAATCAGATGTACAGAAAAACAATTTTAATGGTATCCTCACAGTGCCAAGTACTGCATTTTAAATGTGTGCTCTGCTGTGTACAAATCTATTAAAAGTGTCAACATAAATGTTTATTTAGACTGTTTGTTTCGGTGTTACCTATTAAGAGATCAGAAACAGCCACAATTTGAAAAGAAAAAGCTGATTATTTTGTGTTAGGAAAGAGGTGGCTTGATTTCCTGAAGTTTGTTTGGTATGTCCATTACATGATAAAAGTCAGTTTGGTGCAGCATGCTGTTGGTTTTGGGTACAGCAGTGAGTATTATTGACCAGGGTTGCCACTTTATTCTACAGTAGTTAGGGATCTTGCCAAATTACTGGACAAATTGATTGTGAAAATGCCAGATTGGCATTCATTTTCGTAACATTTGACCCTGTTTGTAGGTGGCACCATAGGGAAGAGTTCCCAATATGTTACAATTGAGGTTACTGTGCACGTAATTCTAGTTATTGGTACTCCTGTACCCGATAACATCATTAATACAGACCCATTACACCATAGGCCTATCATTAAAATGGATGCAGTATGTAAGATATCAACCTGTAGCATATCGTTTTAGTGAAGAAAATGGAGGAATTTCAACCGTACAGTATGTTAAGTTTTGGAATTGTTTGCAGAGCAAACTAAAATGCTGTTTAGCATGAGATTTAAGTTGTTAGCCAAAGCACAGTAAGTAATAAAAAAAACCCACTCAAGTGCCATTTCTGGGTTTTTAAATGTGGCACTGGCAACACTCAATTCTTTGCTCATTTTCCTCTTTTCAGTTTGCTGACTGCCTGTCTCGTTTTATTACATGAATGTTCTTTGCTACTGGTGTAGTTATTACGTGTTGTATGTTGGTGGCCATTTATTGCAATAAATTCTGAATGACCCTAAACCTTCTGTGGCACCCTATGGACTTCCATGAAATGGTGTATTAATGGCTCAGAGTATTTTGATTCCGGAGACATCTGCTATTAACCTATCAGTGATCTGCAATTCTGCATTCTTGTGTCTTTGTATTTGGAGTCCAATCCTAAATGTGTTCTCCAAGCTATCATATAGTTTGATCTGCAGAACGTTATCAATTTTGCAACACTTAGAACCCAGAAAAAAAACAAGGAATTTTACCTGTACAACACTTTAGGCAACAACTCTGCTTCCTTTTATCTGCAGATGAGAAGAGGGCAAACATAAAGCATGCGGTGACATCGTAGATACAGAGAGATTAAAGTGCAGATTGGGACCAGAGAGTACCTCTCAGTGCAATTAACCACATTCCATCATCCTTTGAAGTGATTCATCCTCCTTGGTGGTGAGATGAGCGTGGGACCATTAGTAGTAGAGATACTTTGTATCTTCGTCCTCTCAGCCTACCTGCTTCATAAATACGGAGACTGGAGGAAGCAGCACCCTTTGGTTACCATCACCGTCTTCATCTCGTGGTACTTCTCCTTCATTATCATCTTTGTTCTCCCTCTGGACGTTACCACGGTGAGTATCCGCAACCATTCGAATCTGACCCTTAACTGCCTTACCTCAAAAAATGCTTACCTCCCCTGTTGCAATACTGCCCTCTTCCTTCTATTCTCCAAACCTGAATGGAGCATAAGTCACTGGAGCAAATATGTTGTATCTTTGAAATCATGTAAGATTCGTAAATATCAAAACCCAGGTCAGTTTTTGGTTGTGTAATTTTACATCCAGTCAATAAGGAGTGGCATCTGTTACATAGGTCTGTCATTGCTGTGTTTATCTACTAAAGGTAAATAAATCCCACATATCCAGCAGTGTCCAGTTTGATATGTTGCTGAGATTACTTATTAGGTAACTGGTTGTGCTTGGATTAAAGAGGTTCTAAGATTTTTTCTTTAAGGGGCAGTGTTAATTATTACTTCTGTTAGGTCAAATTCCATTGATACTGTCTTCGAATTCTACTTCCGAATCATCTCATAACATCCAACAATGAAAGGACTGAATGTATTCTGCTCCTTCTTCATGTCTCATGGAGCAGATTGTCAATTTTCCAGTGTGAGTAGTGTGAGGTCAAAGGCCATGTGTGGGTTTTGCCATAGATCAAGTTTCAACTAGGCCCTGCTCTTTCTGATGCTGAATGTCATGAAGAGAGTGAAGAGAGCTCTCCACCTTATAGATAATTATCATCCAACTCAAACCACCTGTGATTCAAAATTCTCCATGTCTACGATATTTATCGCCACCAAATTGGTATTTTTGTATACTCCTGGTATAACAACATTCTACCAAATATCTTTAAACCCGTGTTTCACTTTCGACATGCGACACACACACACTTTACTCGTATCATCAATTCTCTTTCTATTCCCTCATTTAGGCTAACATCGTTGCAACAAACAATTCGTCTTACTGGACCCATTCTTTGGAACTCCCTCCCACTTAGCANNAGAAATCATTGAAAATTTTCCTCTTGAGTAAACGTTTGTAGCTGTCATTTCTTCTCTGTTTTTGTCTCTGATTTTTCCTGTTGTTGTTCTATTTTTCTGCAATCGCTTTTCCTTTGTTAACCTTGTCTTTGTTTTTATTTCTTCTTTTATGGAGGGTTCTTTTACAAGCTCTATGGAGCTTTCCTGAGTTTCCTCCTTAGTCTCTCTTAAGTCGTGTTTCGTTGTATTAGTACTTTCCACTTATCTTATATACATGTTAATGCTAGAGAATGACTTAAATAAATGTTGTCAAAACAGAATTTGCAACTGACCTGTACCCTGTACTTTTATTGCGTAATGTGATGACGTCAGTTTGTAAGTTTTCAATGTCCTCATCTCTCTCTTGACATCCGTTGATCGCTGTGATTCGTTTCAGACGTTTTACAAACAATGTCTGGCAGAGACAAAGCAGATCACCGTACCACCTCCCCAGATGGATGGTAAAGGTACCCCCCTTTATGTAGGCAGTCCTGACACCCTAACGACAGAAGATAAAGCTGATCCCAACCGTGTCCGCAGGGATACCCCCAGTGAATGTAAGGAACCGTGGAGCTATGTACCTTCAAACATTCTACCAATTATATGGTACATCGTGTATTGGACCTCCTATGTCCTGACATGGTGAGTAATCTCATCTGCCTTGACCAGTTGGCATGACTTAAGTTTGAGGAATTTGTAAAGAGCCTTTTCGTAGGAAGTGCAGGGGCTCTCTTTTGGGGGTGCTATGAGACGTCATTTCCACCCACAAAGATTCCGCTGGTAGACAGGAACTAACTGTTCATCAGTTGAGCTTGGATAGGTTTGGCCATCTCTAAAATCCTGATTATTCTTAGTTATATATGTCAATAGTCTCGGTTGTCTTTCTCTGCAAAGCAGCATTTTTGTCAGACCGCAACAAACTAAACTGATGTTTGTACGTTGCTATTGAATGTTTGATCTGCAGTACTAGTTATGCATTTTACACATGTATGTATGTGACTACTCTATTAAGAATCTCAAGTCTGTGTTAACGTTTTTTCCAAATAGTACATAACACCACTAATGGAGTGATATTTACTTCACTCTTCACTCTTCCAACACAACAGCTGCGCTCCCATCAACCGTACCAGGGTAGAAATGCCTCTGACGGAGTCTAATGTATCTTTTTCATATCGTGCGAGGCTATTTGCCACTGATGGGGAGTCTTGCCTTTCTTTCTCATACCGTACATGGTGATAATCTCACCAACGGAGTTTCACTTATCTCATATTATGCAGGGTAGTAATGCCGCTGATGAAGTCGTACGTATCTGCCGGCGCTTTCACAGTCAGAGGGAAACTGAAGATAGCTCTGATAGAGAACGCCATTTGGTACGGAAGTTATCTGCTGATATTTGGAGTCTTTCTCATCTACGTTGCGGTTAATCCCAAAATTAACTTGGACTTGTAAGTATCACCATGAATTCCACTAAGAATTGTGCATGACTAAATGCATTATGGGTGGAACATCTATCAATTAGTTTGTGGTATCTGCTGGGAGGGTATTTTGTTTGGGATATTTTAGAGTGGTGGTGTTTAAAAGAGAATGGTTTACATAATTCCTATTCTCGATGGAATTTGTCTTAAAGATTTTGTCACCTTTGACTGAAGTTATAAGTGCTCTGTGTCATTCTATGACTGAGGAAATAAGTGTGAGTGGGATGATGCATATTTCTGAGCATTGTCATCCATACTCATCACCTGCATATGAAGATGGCATCTAAAGAGAAAAGGTTTGCTGAAGATTATATTGGGTACATCCCTCTCACTGTATGGCTACCTGCCTGCTATTTCCTGTTTACCAATCAAGGTTTGTTCTGAGGTCAACTGCACCTTGTGAACTCAGTGACTGGAAGGTGCTATTTGGAGTTATGTCAACATTTTCAGTTGTCAGTTGGACATCTCACTGGTGTTAGTAGTAAAAATGCTTGCCACTCTTTCATAGAGACATAGAAGTTTGCTTCTCATATAAACATGTACTCACCTTCTGTTTTGGTTTTCTGACTTGAATTCAAAAATTCATTATAACTGTAGTACTTCATCTGTGTTGTTTTTGTTGCTTGCTGCTGTATTTCCCTTTTCTTGTAACGTTACACAGTTTTTTGACAATGAACGCTGTAATCTACTAAACAGCAAGTCTCTACTTATCAGATACAGCCATAGAGTGTTGATCATTGCTATGTACACCCGAATCATACGTTGTCATCACCAATCTAGGTTTGACCTAGGTTTGTTGCCGACGATACGCAATCGCCTTCATACCGTCTCGCCATCTCTCAATTTTGGATGTCCTCCTTTCTCACTCTAACCTTCCAAAGCTCCTCCTCCTCCTCCACCCTTCACTTGCCTCTTCTTGTCTTTGTGTCGTCCACTTTCTTGTTTCATTCACTTTAAACTCTAGTGCTTCCGTCAGAGCATGGTCATCGTCCTCTCTGAACACACGTCCCTACCACCACTCAACATTCACCCTTGCCGGCTGTTCCACTGGTTCCTCCAATCCAAGTAACTCCATCGCCCTTCATTTAGCCATTAATTTCACACCACACATCAATCTCCCCATTGCTGGGATGCATTTATGGATACATAATGTATGTGTTGTATCTGTATGTGTCTTCCCATTATTCATCATTAGCATGCTGTTTGGGGTGGCTCAAACACCTCACTCGAGATTAGTATGTAATGATCTGAAGCGCCGATGATCGGCAGACCCTTTGCATGAGCACGTAGCATGGACTTCTCATGAGATGTGAATGTTAAAAAGTGTGTGAACATGAAGACACAATGGCAAATTATTTTTTGGTGCAATGGTTGGCAAGGTGATTATCTTGGCTGTCCTCCTGGAATCTAAGGTTAGGCTAAGCTTGCGTTGAGGTTTTGCAGCATGACGATAAAACAACACTAAACAACTGTAGAAATACTGACAGAGATTCATTGGACAAGCTTTGGCAGTAGTATTCCTAGGAAAGCTAAAATAAGTTATGTAAATTGGTGTTACTTGGGAGATGGAATTATCAAACCAGTTTTGTTTCCATTCAAAGTATATTTATAACCTTAGCTGAATTTTGTGTCTTATAATGACATACTTTGATACTTTGCAGTGAGCAGTTGTGAGGTGTTGTATCTCTTAGAAAGCATTTCCCACAACTATGCATCTTCCTCCAACAACTGCTTTTGGGATAATGCGTAAACATTTGGCAAACTTCTGCTCGATCTTAACATCAACTCAGTCTACAAATATGTCAGCATGTCAGACATCAGTTTTATTGTTTCTCTTCTTCTGTTTCGCAGACCAAGCCTTCAGGTTATTGGGATCACTGCAAGTAACACATGGGGTCTACTCCTGTTGGTGCTGTTGCTGGGGTACGGACTGGTTGAGGTACCCAGGAAGTACTGGCACCAGTCGAAGAAGGGATACCTCCTACATTATGTCTACTTTCAACTTGCTAAGTTGAGCACTGAGAAATCAGAGGCTGAAGAACATCTTGAAGATGTCCTAGAGGTGAGAGAAACAGAAAAAGAGTCAGTGAAGTCAGAGGTCATGAGATGTTGACTGTTTGATCATTACGAATGAAATTGCTTTTTGAGTTGGCGTCTTACAGTCATGAATACCTTTTTTAAATCTTGAGGTGTATCCCCATGGCTCAACCAGGTTTGGACAAATACACAATTGTGTGGACTGAAAAATGACCACCAGTGTTTGAAAAACTGCCAGAAAGCATGATTATAATTGTAAAAAGTGCAGTCACATGATAAGGCTGCTGAACCTGTTGCTTTAGATACATTCTTGCAGACCATATAAGTTTTACTATTGCTTTCTAATTATTGACTTACTAAATTAATTTCTTGAAGACACTCACAGTCGTAATTTCCTGAAACTTTGTTTGAATAGGGCATGAAAAATTTGGTAAATTGAAGAAAAAAAAAAAGAAGAAGAAAAAAGCAGAAGAAAACTGAAACTCAAATTGCAAAAAATCCATTTGAGCACTTGTCCAATTCCTAGCCTTGACCAATCCTCACACACAGATTTTATACATGGCTTCACTTTTCATCTCATAATTTTCTACACTGTTTATGCTGTGAATTAGGAGGGGATGATGGAAATTACCTAATCAATTTAGAGAGCAGTGTTAAAGATCACGAAAAAAAAAGAAAGCTTCGGGCATGATAGTGGAAGTTCATTTTCGTCTGTACATATGAACATGCAGTATGTAAAGTCAAAAGTATAAACCAGACTCTAGAACAAACTGGAAAGTTTAACAAAGCTAGCAACCATACAAAAAGAACAAAGAAAAGATGAAGATGAATGCAGAGAGAAATACAGGAGTCTTTGGTCTTTGGTAGTAATAACTGAACAAGTTACAGCATACATTATTGTGCTTATGTCACTACAAGAGATAAGTTTTGTAAGTTCATCTTTGTACCAATTGCTGTATGAAGTAACAAGTGAAGGTTGTTACATAGGCTTTGTGCCAGCCATTCATAGCTGATTCATGAAGCTACAACTTGTGATACGTTATTGCATTGTTTTACGTAATCTTAGCTGTCAACCATCCATAAGTTGTTCATGAAATTAGAAGTGGTTCATGAAATTATAAGTGATAAGTTATTACAATATTGTATGTAATTTTCATGTCAACCTGCTATAACTTATTTGAAGTTACAAGTGATAATGTATTACATTACTTTTTTGAATCCTTTTTGCCAAACATCCATTCTCTGAGATTCATAGTTGTTGCTCTTCTTTATTGGAAAAAGAATAAAATGTTTTCCTAATCTTAATTTTTTTTTCAGGATGTCAGGAGGGTATCAGACGTCATCAAATATAACCATCCCAACCGGAAAAATGTCAACACGATCATTTCAAAGTGTCCAGACACATTCCAGGAGTCATTAGTCAAACACTTGGATGATTTTCAAGACTATAATCAGCGGAAAGAGCAGGTAACATAGCGCATCATCATTTTGCGATGTTGGATTTTGGCCTCCTTGTCACATATATCTGAAAGAGAGTAAAAACATAGGCTTAACCATTTAATATTATTGTATAGTTCACAGAACTTTATAAGTTTTGGTTTTCAGTGGTTGTCATACTGCTCGGCTTCCTTGCCAATTTTAATGTAATCACTTTCAATGTATATGTCTTTATGTCATATATGATTGATATATCTACTCAATAGTACAATATCATATTTTAATGTTATGTTTTGTCTGTCATTTGACTGTTTCCAGTCATGTTCATACTAACACTTTCAACAAAAACCTTTCAAAGAAAATCTTCCCCAATGTAACTTTTCCTCACCTTTTGTAGAACTCATCTGTAATTGTACTAAACATTTCTGTACCAATCATTTTGCATCCTTTTCCCCATGAAAAATTTGCATCCTTGAACTGTGAAAGAAGTACCTCATTCTCATTAACACCTAAGATTAACTGGTTGCCTCTCAAATCCACCGGTTACCATAACAACCAGATGAAGTTCTTTTTCCCGGAATTCAAAACATGTCAGACCAAAACGAGACTGAATTGCATTAATGTTACTCTAAACATTAGAGTGCAGATGTAGGTTTCATAATGTCAAGATATGATTAGATCAGCGCAAGAGTAGACTGGATTCCAGCAGTACAAAGACAGGGGTTCACCATTTTGCTGCATATGAAGAGAAAAAAAAAATAAAAACAGAAATCATTGCACGAAGATGAAAAAGAAAAGAAATGAGAAGACAAAAAGTATGTGAAAATTTGATTGGGAGCAAGTGAATAGCAATTTCAATATTTTCCCCTTTGATTTTTAAGAAATATCATGTCATATTTAGGTGTGATCATAGACTCTTCAACTTCACCAAAATGTAATCAATGGAAGTGATCTAAGTTTTCCATCGTCGGTGCAAAAAACATTTGCTTGGCGTTGAAGAATACCATGATGATTTAATACTGTATGCATGGTAGAACAGTGTCAATAGCTATGGCAGAATGTAACTGTCATTGTATCGCTCTGGGTACCCATATGTGCAATGAAAATTGTCTGCCCACCATGGTAGACCTGCTGAGCCGTGTACATTGAACTGTTGTGGCACAGAACTCTATCTCTACAAAATAGAAAATTGCTTTTAGAAAAAAGGAAGTCAATTCAAGTTCAGATTACAGAATAGTATGCAGAAATCATAATTAAGAAAAAGATGTAATCCTGTCCTTAAAATTGATTTTACCACAATGCTAGTACACCATAATAGATGTTTCCTATAATGTGCCAACACAAATGTAGACATTGCCTTTGTTTTACTATAATGTCAACACAAATGAGGCTGTGTTGTCAGTGTTGCAGTGTTACAAAACAAGTAGTGTTGGAATTTTTCATTTCTGATGATTTTGAGAGGGATGTTGCCACCCTGCCAATTATAACAACATTGCCCTTTGCCATGTGAACTCTGGGTGTTAGTGTGTGGCAAAAATTCTGTGATAGCAGTGCCTTTGCTGAATCAGAAATTAAAGTTCAAGCTTTTCCCTCAAAGACGTAACCAAAGCTGTATACTACAGTACCGTATATGATCGTTAACAAAGTGTTTTAACGTTCAACTAATCATTTGCTTTTTTCTACCGAAAGACTGAACCTGTTATGGTAAGTAAAATGAACATATTAGATGCTTTGTCTGTGCAGCTTGTAATTTTGCATATATTGTAACCCCCTCCCATGCAATGGTATGACCAGGTTATCTCCACCCCCTCCCAGCCCTTGCTCACCCCTGCCTACCAATATTACAAGTATCTTTTATAAGGTGAGGTCGTTTAGCTATTGCACTTGGTGTATACCCTTCCAAAGATTTAGTCTTCAAAGTGGTTCCCTCGCAACAATAACATGTTGAATGGACTAATTGAAAAACAACATTTTTAAAGCAGAATAATGTATTATGTGAGGTTTAATAGATTGACCTAGCAACCTCTTGTTTGCTTGAGTTCCCTTGCTTTTATTCCCTTTCATATGCCCAAAGTCTCCGGAGTGAAAGGTCATGTAATGGTCAAACCTATGTAGTACAGACTGAGCTAAACTTTGCACAAACCACACCGGGCAGTAATTTTCAAATCATCGGCCGGCATCGGACCCTTTGATTTTTTGTCTTCTGGCTGTCCTGTTTGTACCATTGCTGCTTGCTTCTCATTTTTCCCTATAATAATGCTTTTGTTTAATTTGCAAACCTTTACTTTATACCATTACTTTTAGATTTTACTTTAGTTGAATTGGATATGATTATACCGTACCGCTCTATGTCAACAATTTAATCAAATCTTATGCGATGTATCTGCAACTCACTGACTCAGACTGAGAGGTACAGACTTTACAAATTTGTAATCTGTGGTAAGGGGTTTCTATTAAACATGAATAACTGTTGTGGAGATTGTTATTACCCTTGTTTAGTTTGCAGTGCAGTGGTCTTTCGTCTTCTTTACCTGATTTATATCACCTATAAGTGGTGGCTTATTTCGTATCATTTTTTGTTGTATCCCTGTCTTTAAAATTCAAGTAGTTTTCACAATGTATTTTGATGAAGGACAATAAGCTTTGTTGTGTTCTTGCCATTGGACACCAACTGATAACTTATCAAGTGACCAGTATCCTGACAGCCTAATTGTCTTTTTGCTGGAGAATGTTGAAGGCCAAGCCAACAAAGGAGAAAATAGTTATAACTCCAAGTGTTCTCTGCAAATGTTGTTTTAAGAAAAAAATAGCTGCCATAATTCAGCAAATTACTAATTTTCTCATTTTCCTTGTTGCATAAGAAATTAGAATCACCATGGCAATCCATTTTAAGTTGTTTACGTTCATAGATCAACTGTTTAACTCGTGAATGACTTGTTTACCGGTCTACCCAGTTCTTGTACTCAAAGTAGGTAGATTTGATGGGATAGGTAGATTTCATAGGTAGGTAGACTTTATGGGTTGGTAGATTTCAACTTAAATTCAATGGTGGACGTCACCTTACGTGTGTTTTATTCTATTCTACTTGGTTATGTTTGTTACCGATGACTGATACATTTGGTCATGTGATGTAAAAATAGGCCACGATGGCAACATTCCTTCCGTCATCTACATGTGTGGGTTTCTGTCGCTACTGTTTGTCTGTACCATCGTTAGCTATGAAGTATCATGTAAGTTGGGGGAGGGGGGGTGGTGAGGTTGGTATGGAAGGAATGTGGCAGGGGAGCATGAAGTGAGCCATCGGAAGACAGGAGGAGGTGTGGATGAGATAAAGGAAAGATAACATTGAGAAAGGGGAGTATTAAGTTAGTAAATAGAAAAATGAGAACACAAAGAAATCGTAGCCAGCAGGACTGGACGAAATAAGGGAGCAGGAGTGAAGTAAGGTATGGGTGGGTTTGTTGTAGAAGTAGAAAGTTGGTAAGGTTGGTTGATGTATATTTAAGGAGGCAAAACTAATGGCTGCTAAGATCAATAGAGACAGGGTTTAGTGGCAGTAGAGAAAGTAAAGTGGGGGATATGTTTGACGACGTAAGGGTAGTTGTTGTCACGACAGAGAAACAAGGGTGGGGCATGGGGTGACAGGGGTCAGTGGCAGTAGAAGAGTGGGTAAGGTGAAGACACATTTTGAAAGAGCAGGGGTAGTGGCTTGTAAGAGATTGGAAAATAGGGGTAAGCCAAGGATGGGATAAGAAGAGAATGGGGAATGTGGAGGCAAGCAAGGGAGTAGTTTACTGGGTATTAGATGAGCAAGTACAATGAACAAGTCAAAGTTATTTCAGAAATCGATTGGTACTTCTGAGTTTCTTTCCTAAACATCTATCTACAGTCTGATCCACAAAGGTGTCTGCTTGAATGCGGATGGTTGGAGGGGGGGCACAGGGGCAGAGGGGTGTCAGTGTAAAGAGGTATGTTGCTTAGAGAGTTTTCCACCTATCTGTAAACATCTTGCCATTACTGATTGCATGTGATAATGCTGCGAAGATCGCACACTAACATAGCCGTTTCTGGTCTGTTGACACTCAAGTAAAGTTGCTACTGTAATTAAGCCATTGTTAGTGTTAAGTAGACAATTGAGTCTCAACATATCAGAGGGAGCTTAGACCCGCATTTGCAGTTTTATTTGGCCTTGGTAAATTGAGCTAACTCAGCATCGACTAACAGAAATGTGCATTGGTATGAGATTATATATCAATAGAAAACTCATGAAATTAATTTGAAATCAAGAGCACAGATTAAAGTCATCACTACTGTAAGAGATAGACTGCTGTGTGCATTTCATTGCTAATTTTTGCTCTAAATCTTGTTTTGATAAATTTCAAATTTGCAAAATAAACATTTACTTTTTAATGCTTTTGTGACTTACGTTTCTTTGTCTCCCCTTTTTCATTTCTGCTTTGTAGAGAGAGATTTCAAGCCAACAGTGTTTCTTTTTTTGTAGAAGCTTTTTATCTTACAAAGAACTTTCTCATAAAGGTTTTATTTTGTTATTCCCTCTTGGTGACTGAGTCAGTATTACAGGAGTACTAGATAATTGTATGACCTGTAATTGGATCTTGCCCTGTTAAGTATCCGGTCACCGTTGCTCATGTTTGGAAAAGTTTAATAGTGAAACCATTTATGATGTACTTCTCTCATATCATTCTGATCAACAAATATTGATTTTGCTTTCATTTATTGAAAGTTGTGTGTCACAGTAACAGTATTAAAAAAAGTACGTCAAATACTGTAAGCTACAGTATGTGAACTTCAGTTTTCTAAAAACTCCGAAGGTCGTCTGCCATTTTGTACTTGACACCTTTGTTTGATATCTTCAGCTTGATTGAGCTGATTTAGCTGACAAGATGGTCGGCAGCCTCTAGAGATGCTTAAATATGTATAATGTTTTATATTAAATTACAGTGTATGAATATTTTCATAATCTTGGTGGTGCAGTGAAAGATTGGAAAGTATGCTTTTAAGTGTGTGTTCGAGAAACATCAACAACATGCCCCTCCCCCACTCGTGAATTTTTTCACCACGTTACATGTTGAAAAAATTGTCAATTCCTGAGAGAGCAGAATAAAAGAAAATGAAATACTGAATTCTTAACCTAATTTTAATGAAATCCTGTACTCTGCTGTGAAAAGAATGTTTCTGTAAAATGTTTCTTGACATCAACCATTCTATTTAAGTTAGCATCTGTGCAAGGTTTTGTATGCTCACTTTGCTGATATCAAGGTACAGTAAGATTCTTTGCCAGTACATTTGACTGTATAAAATACACATTTCATGAAAATGTCCCCCCCAACCCACATTTTTTCATGTCATTTATAAGAGTAGATACAGTATTCAAACTTTTCAAATATATTCCCTCTAACTAAAGGTGTGGTCATGGTCTACATATGAGCCAGAAAGGAGACAATTTGGATGGTTTTCTCAAGTGGAATTGATTACGTCACAAGTCACCGGGCCCTAAACTCCACACTATGTTGGCTCGCTGCACTCATAGGTTTGCTCCGTTCGCCACTGTTTGTTTCTTTCTGCAGGTTTCATGGTACAGTAGTTTCATGTACTGCAGTGATTAATTCATGTTATCCAAAGTGATCAGAATTGTTTGGTTTTCATGCTAATCTTCACCAAAAATATCACTGCTATTGGTCCACTCTTCATTGTTTGCAGATCCCATCAGAGAAAGACTTGGTGAAACTTCACAGTAAAGTGATTTACGCCATGCAGTCAAAGAGGAGAACCTCGACACAGTGGGACATCCTGGTCAAGAAGGCATTTGAATTAGAAGATGTGCAAAGTAATGAAACTAACCATTCCAAGTAAGGAAGAAAAAAACAATTTTACAGTTTTACATGTATTTGTTAGGATTGATAGTCTGATTGCATCCTTGCCATAAAAATGGCTATTGGTAGAAACAAAATTTACACTGCAGTTAAATTTGAGTTAGTTTA
>VJOZ01025683.1:1893-14798 GCA_009801055.1 Stichopus horrens
GTTGCTTCTACAAGCTGTTCTGAACGTCTATAAGGTTTTGTAATCGGAGTTGCACTAATTTAGACCCCTGTTTATCCTGCGTTAGCTTTGTAGCAACATCATCTTCTGTTTGTGCAGCATTAATCACTGCTCCTGCAGTTAAGCAGAGCACCGTCGTTATTGGGAGAAAGACAGCGGCCACAGTCATTGCAACTGCCGCACCCATTGCTCGCTTGTTTTCTCTGCCAATCTCTTGGATAATTCCTTCCCCAACCTCTCCAAATGATGAAACAACTTCTTGTTCAAAAAAGAAAGAAGTGGACAAAGAGGAAATACGTTCCGCGTGTTCGTAGTTGAATGAAAACCAATGTAAATCTCAATAAACTAGTTCTAATGCTGTGAGTAAATGGTGTTTTGAGAGTGTTCAGATGGTTATTTTTTCACTTAATGGGTTTCACCGCTATGAGTTAATATCCACTATTTTAACCCCTTTACACGAATCAATCTCAAGCAGGCCTAATCGTCAGACTATCAATTGTAAGCAAAACATCCTTTAGTCAGTTTTGTCAACCATAAAGGTATATACGTAAAAAGTATATACGTCTCACTAAAACTCACAGTTAAGCTATCCACCAACTCATCCAAGAACAGCTGTTAATACGTCAAATCTCAAATAGACCTAATCGTCAGACTATCAATTGTAATCAAAACAACCTTTAGTCAGTTTTGTAAAGCAAAAAAGTGTATACGTCTGACTAAAACTCACAGTTAAGCTATCCACCAACTTCTCCAAAAAAAATGTGAAAGAAATACATATGTGTTTGTTTTATTTGTAGGATATTCCAGGATTAAAAGCCTGGAGATTACTGTAATGACGACTTATTTTAACCAAAATACTCTCAATGAGTTATACCCACTATGGTGGCTCCTGTAAAGTAGTCTACATATCGCAAGTAATTGTCGGCAGATTTTATCAGTTGTAATCAAAGACACCGTTTTAATAAAGCTAATACTTAAAAAGTACATACGTCTCACTACTAAAACTCACTTTCACGCTACCCATCAAATCCCCCAGAGAAGATGTAGAAGAATTCTGAAAAACGAAAGAAGTACAGGAGTATTTGTATTAGATCAGGACAGGGCTGCAGCTATCTTGACATAGTCGTTCAAAGTGGCACTCATTAGACCTTCGTCATACATTGTTATTAAGACCAGCATATTCAACCCTGAAAGGGCCTTCTTCTGTTGTGATATGTGCAGCGGATAGACATTTCATAAACCGTTTTATCTTCAACTTTGATAAACATGTCTCCGAAGCGTATATATCCCAAGCATGAGACCTTGTATACCATATACATAAACCCTCTCTCACTCTGGGGATCGCAATGTTTTTCCACGACAAATAGGGTAATATTGTCATAGAGACCCTTGTCTTCTCATATTAACTCCTTGCGGTTGCATATGTAGTGCAACTGATAGCGGTTAGATATAGGACTACGGGTATTAGCACGTGCATATATGTATGCGTGACGAATTAGTGTGCTACACAATTGAATCATCTGTCTGCTTTGTTTACATGGACCTTTTTTGCAACGGATGTAACTCACACACAACTTTCCCCTGGTTAGTCTTAGTCAAGAGTGAAACTTTCCCTTTCTTTCCTCATTCCCACAACGCCCATATTTTCTGTTGGTGCTCCCTTGTATGACCAGAGCCTCTGTGAAAACCTCCTTGCACAGTTCTGCTTTAAATGATATATACTCAGATTGCTTTTTTAGAGCAGTGGCGAACGGTTGTCGTAATAAATACGCGCTACTTCTACCAGTTTAAACTGCATATTAAGAGAAAACTACCATCGCCTTAACGCAAGAATAACCCTGCAGCTGCAGCCAATGTATATTATTTTGACTAGCCAATGCCTACAAACGAGATGATACTTTTACCTGTAAAAGGCTTAGTTAGTAAAAATTCCTTTCAAAGTAGAGTCTGACTGATCACAGAACAAGGCGCGTACGAGGTATATAAACATACACTTTCCGATGTCTCGCAAAAAGAGTAGCCCACATATATGAATATATGTGGGCTATTAACGTTACAACTTGACCTATTTTTTACTTTAATGTTGATAACCGATTGTTGACAAATTTGCAGTGTTTATCC
Organism: Stichopus horrens; assembly: GCA_009801055.1. Classification (NCBI taxonomy): domain Eukaryota; kingdom Metazoa; phylum Echinodermata; class Holothuroidea; order Aspidochirotida; family Stichopodidae; genus Stichopus; species Stichopus horrens. Next base: position 4,033 of record VJOZ01025683.1, read on the forward strand.
TGTGTACATATTGATAATGGATCCAGGTTTTCAAACAAATTATTTTGGGGGTGCATCTCCCTCTCCACCATGATTACTGCATGCCAGTTGTGTCGTTTTCCACGTTGCCGTAAGTTGAGGACAAGTGAGCTACTTTTTTTTAAAAATGGCAGCAGAGTTTATCCATGAGTAAATAGACAATTGACCATAAGTTCTGTGGAGTCACAGACCATGATGTAATAAACCTATTGTTAAGACGCAACCAAGCGTGCCCAACACTGTCCAGCACTATTGAGGTAAGTGCATGTTATCTAACAGTTGTGTTTGCTCAGGAAGCGACCATGGCCAGAGAGAGCCAAAAACCTACTTAAGTGCATTGTAACAGAAAATCGTTCTTCCCTAACCTACTATTGGCAGGTCATGGAAAACTAGCTAATGGGAATCCACTCTAATGTATGAATGTACCAAAATATTCAACAGAGTCTCTTCCGTGCTTAATACACATGTTTTGCCAATCGACATGACACTCAATACCTGCAATGCAGACCAAGAACGCCGAGACATTAGATTGACACACTCGGACTACTTTACAAGATCGATATTTAATTGACCATCAGGATCATCACAGTATGAGCTGATAAAACTGGCCTTGGACGATGGGGATTTGCAACAAGCTGAACATCACGAAAACAATGAAGAGGTGAGGTTGTAGAGACTCAAATTTTAGTGTAAGTGATGCATACTACTGTATGCATGTACTGTAAGTGAAAACACCGCGCCTCTTTATGACACTTTCGACTTGGGAAGAAAGTACGCCTCCGGCGATCATTGCTCGTATACTGTGCCCCTTTTCAAAATACCTTATTTACATACTTTCAAAGTTCCTGTCTCCACATTTTCAGGTTTAAAAAAAAAAACTGTGAGTCAATTAAGATTTTAATTGTCATATTGCATGTAAAGTGTTCGTGTAAATTAACACGAAATTGATTCCAGTGCCTCCAGTCGCGAAAAATGGTGTACGTAGGGATCAGTTTGGAGGCTTAGACTATTATGACGGAAGTGAAGAGGGAAAAAGACATGTTCACCCATCCCAGAGTATTTCCCAAAACCTCCGAGGATCGGGGACCGTGGGGAGAACTTCAAAATTTGGGTTGATCTGCCCAATGCTCAATAAACACAATAATTTTAGTGGAATTTTAGGATTAACACGGCCCAGCATGAGAAAGCACTTTACATTATAGAGTCCCAGCAACCATCTCTCAACCCCGTTGTTCCCGTCCCGGTCAGGGCTGCTAATTTGGCGTTTTGTCAGCCCAAAGGGGCTGTTTTGAGTTCCTGGAGGGTGTCGAGGGTAGCGTTTTCGTGAAGTTGACATTCTACTTTTTTGTCGGATTTTCCACTCAAGTTAAAGATAGGGCCTCTGACAAATGTAACAGAGGTATAGAAGGTGACAATGAGGACATTGCACGTTGAATAGGTAAAAGGTTATTCATAACTCCTTATAATATGTATTACCACTTTTTCATAGATTAATTTATTTCATCGATTGAGGAATTGCAGATATGAGATCCTTTTTCAAAGGTTGGGTACAAGCAGCTAAGAACCTGCAGAATGTGCCATTTTCGACGAACTGTGAGATTTGTAAAGTCAAAACGTTTCTTGAACTTTCCGTGGCAACTGAGAGTTGCGCTCTACATTCATAGTTTCTCCCCCACTCAGCCCTCTCTAAATCTTTTTGTCCAGATAGAGCCTTCTTGTCAAAATCCTGCTGGAGGGTCCGACGTTGCTCCACTTTTTAGAAGTAGAAAATCTGTATATATTACATTTCGCTAAGTGTGAACACTAATTTGTTCACTGATTTATCAACAAATGAGGGTGTAATTCCAAAGTCATAACCCAAAGAAATAAAAATAAATGATTTTATACTTTGACAAAGAAGAACCTACAGTCGTGAATATTTTTCTCTAATTTTTCACCAAAAATATTATTCGATTAATTTCTTATTATCAAAGGTTTTATTTAGCATATTCAAGGTACATGCACAACTGCGATCAAAGCAATACTTTTCATAATGTTTAAAATATATACGTCAGAGGATTACAAGGAGCAAGGCAGGTCTCTCTAAAAACTCACTGTTAGGGTATCTACTAGTTCCTCCGAAAAAACGGCGGAGACCTCTGAAAACATAAACTATATGTGTATTTGTTTTAGGTCTAGGACATTCTTTAAAAATCATCGCTACTGCTATATGTCGATCAGTGTTACATTATACTGAGCAACAGTGTGGAGTATTTATCGACAATGGGTACATCACGAAATAGAACGCTAGTGGAATATTATTGCTGTATTAAAAGAACTGTACTTCTTCTGTTCTATTTTGCAAATATCAGATTAGCGACAAATAATTTTATCGATACGTAGACACTGAGATTTTATCACTTGCTAATTCCCAAGAAACAACAGTAATAAAGTTGTAACACAAGAGGATTATTGCTTGCTAATACTTCACGTTCCGTTATGTCGATTCCGTTGAAAATTTCAGTGACTTCATCAGATTTCTTTTGTTGATATTTGAAGACAATATTGTTTCACTTTTCAGGGGTATAATTCACAAGGTTCCATTTTGATAGGTTAGACACGCGTATTTCTAATTGATTAATCAAATTATGAGGGAATTAGTTGTCTGTTTGCTCTCATTTATCGGAACTTCAATTTAAAAAAATCGTTTATGTTTTGTTAAGAACCTAGAAAAAAGATCAAAATGTGTATGAACAATACTCGATAATCAGAATACGATAATAAGAATACGATAATAAGAATACGATACTCCAGAACCTTAAAAGTAATCTGCAATTTTGTTGTCAAATATACATTATTAAGTAGGTATTGCAGATCGTTTGTATAAAATAAATACAATATCTGATCAGGTTAACAGTTCAGAGATCAGGTATTGCGACTGTCACTTAATGGGTACGTGATCTAGCAGAAGTAGTGTCTAGTAGAGTTAACATACATTTTGCATGGTTCGGCATTTTCAAAACGTTTCGAGCTATCGACATATTCCCTAGTAATGTTACGAGCATGCGCACGAGCTACATTGATTCAGTTGCATCACTAAGATCCAACCTTACTTAATAATTGACGTAAACAGGATAAATTGAAACCTTTTTAGCACGTCTTATTATTCGCCACTTCACTAGTGCTACGACCACGACAAGTACGATAACGATGCCCACAATACCAGTTGCTATTATGACGTTAGTAAGTCTGATATGGCAGGATTCTATAAGTGTTAAAAAGAGAATAAAATTATCACTTTGAAACATTGTTAAAATGAGCAAAAATTCTTTAAGAATAAATTAGCCATTTTCTGACAGAAAATAAACACACTTTAGTATAATGCATTTGTTATTACTACTTATTGTACCTTAAACATGACAACGGCAACTGAGAAGGAAAATACAAAACAAAGGGAGGTCCAATATATTGGTCCAGTATAGTGCTCTGTTAGTATGTATTTGACAATCTCTTTTCGTACTACAGATGGGATACACAGCTTTTTATTAATAAAAGTTGCATTGCAAATACAAGACCAAAAAGCCAAAAGGATTTGTGATTCCTTGCCATATGGTTATATTAAACCAAAAATGAATTATTCACATGACAAGTACTAAACCAATGACACTTATTGTTCTTGAAACAATGTAAACTCCAGATTTCGTCTTAAACCCAAAATGACCTTTCATCTCCTCTTAAAACATAAAGGTGCATTTGATAATTGATAGAAATCATCTATTCAGCGTGGACAATACATAGACTAAGTATGATATTGAGACGGTTTAAAAGACTTTGAGTTGTAAATACTGCACTATTGGATATGAGCGAAGGACGAACAAGTGCAAATGAGATCACTCAGGGTTGTCTTTTTGATATTCAGGAGTTCACATGATTTGGACCATTTGACTGATCTGGGTACTCCAAATGTTCTTTGACCTGCACCAACATCAGTAGGTTACATCTACTCAATATGGGCAATCCACAAGCTAAATCTGAGATTCCCCCTCTTTTACCCTTCTTGAGATATAGAGTTCACAAGGCATTATCAGTTTGACCTCTGTTGACGAAAAACAATACGGATCACCCACCCAATATGGTCAATCCACACATCAAGTATTACATCAGTCAACATTACCCTTCTTGAGGTATTGTGTTTACATGGTTGTCACATTTTGACCCCTGGTGACCTTAAATGACCTTTGACCTCCACCAAAACAGAGACGATTATCTACACAGTATCTACAATCCACAGGTAATAGGCTTAAAGATCTTTACAGTTTGACCTCTGGCGACCTCAAATGAACTTTGAACTCTACCAAAAACGACCATAGTCTTCTACTTAGTATATACAATCCACACATCAAGTAAACCCTCAGTTTCCCTCATGAAGATATAGTGTTTACAATGTCTTACAATTATACTTCTGATGACATCTAATGAACTTTGGCCTCCATAAAAACAGTAGGATTTTTTATTCATCATTACCAACCCACAATGTTTTGCACTTTGTCCTCTTGCGATATCAAACGACCTTTGAACTTGACCAAAAATAATAGGTATCATTTACTTAGTATAGCCAACCCACTTCATAAATTTGAGATGATTCATGATTACCTTTCTTTAGATAATGTATTTAAAAGGTTTTCAAATTTTTACCTCTGATGACCTCAAGTGACCTTTAACCTCCACTCAAAAAATAGAGTTCATCTACTCAGTATGAACAACCCACAAACCAAGTACGATATCAGTCATGGTTACCCTTCTTTAGATATCTTGTTTACAAGATCGTGTTTACATCACCATCGCATAGATTCCTTCCGTCTTCAGCAGAGAATCAATTACCACAAGATGTTTTCAGTTTTCTTTTAAGTACCAGACAAGGCTTATACTTTTTGATCCACAAGAGTTAACCAAGTAGCATAATACATATAAGCAAAAATAAACATAAAAGTGTCGGTAAAATATCTGATGAGAAAAAAAATAAATTAATGCTCTTCCTCATTTATAGAGATATTAAAAAAGAATTAAAAAAATCCTTCTTACCAATGATGAGAGTAATGTTCCTAGAAGATTGAAATGAAGTTGACCCTGGTCCGGTCGTAAAGCAGTGAACATCGTGAGAACATTCAGAATTTTGCTGGATGCTACTGTTAGCTTTCACTACAGTGTTAAAGACTTTCCCACCTTTTGTGATGTTGTAATTTTGCATACAATCTTAGCACCGGAAGTAATTAGCAGTAGTCACATCTATAGCTACTTGTGGATAAACCCAATTGACTCCACACGTAATTTTATGAGAGACTGTCTTTGAAATACGAAAAACACACTCTGAAGAATTCCAAGCACATCCGAAGGCAACAATTGCGGGTGGAGATGGAACAACTGCAAGAGAAGAAAAGCATTACCAATTTCCGTTGAGAACTAAGCAATTGTATGTAACCGTTAACAGTCTTCTGAGGAATCCATCCTTGGACAATTAGGCCTATACGTTGGTGCTCATCACGTTGCTCGTCACGTTGAATAATAACTTGCTTTTATTGTAATGAGATAAAAAGAGCAATGCAATGCCTTTCGGTAACTAATATCTGCTAAAAGATTTGAGTTAGTAAAACGTTTGCATGGCATGATTTTTCCACTGAGACAAAGCGAAATCTAGTAAGGACTTATAACTTGTTATCTCTTGTGTCAATTCAATTTCAGCTTCATGTGTCCAGTGTTCAGTCTAGCGAATAGTAAGAAGAGTAAAAAGTAGTTACTGTGGGCAGGTAAAGCAGGTCACAACTAACAAGGGGTAAAACCACAAAAAGTTGAAGTGACTGACCATAACCTCTGACACTTCCCTGACTTGTGCCTGCCAGGAAGTGGAAGACTGAGACTTTAATGGACATGTGCATAGTATTCCCTTTCCTATATACTGATATTGCATTTCTGTATAATTAAGTCTCAAACGTATCATATTCATCAGATATGGAAAATACTCTCTTTAAAAACATTTCAGAACATATTTAGACTGTTGTTTTCTGCCATTATCCTTTTTAATTTCATATAAACTTACCTATCACGATTACTGAATACGTATATGAGTAATAATCAGTCAGTACACGCAGGTATACAATTCCTCTTGTTGAATACTGATGTTGGGAAATATCAGCGTTCCTTTGTCAGAGAACGTGATTGTATAGTTCATACTTCTTCCTTGTGTCATTTGACGATTTGACGAACATTAAAATTTGAGAGCTACTAATATCACCGAGCTTCCAGAGTAGGGAAGTAGGTTGTGTCTCTTCTCGGTCCGACATTGAAACTCTATTCTTGAGTTCATCGCAGCATAGACTTCATCTTGATGTATTTCCCTCCGGATCTATTCCGTCTTCTGTGTAATATCTACAACAGCCGTACTTACCGCAGGCTGAAAGTTTAACGCCGCTCCGTTTGCTGTGCAGGTAATGCTTTCCAGTGGTCTTAGTGTACTGTTAGCTACTTTAGAGGAAGAAAATGAAGAAGTGAAATTTCCGGTAGATGTATTGTTCGTTTTAATATCCACTCCGTCTTGAGGAGCCCTGAAACCCCAAGATAACATTACTGCGGGTTTTGTTATAAGTACAATTTAGCTCCTTTGCTCTTTGGGCTGTAACTAAACAGAGGTTGCTTGTAGGACGCACGTTAAGTAGAGGATGAAGTTGACCACCGTTATCTGAGCAAAAACCAAATAAAAAAGGATAACAACCACATGTGTTTACTTTTGGATTTTCGAATTAAACTGCTGATCAATACTTGTGAAGTTTCTTAGATCAGCAATCAGACTGTATTGCCATCCTGTTTTTACCCAGTGTGTGTTGCTGTCAATAACAAGACAAGTCAAACGTATGATTGTCTTTCAACTAAAAACATGTACAACGTGACGGCATTCTTTGTTAAAACGTTACTAATTTGTTTTTTCCATTTGTTATTTCATGGCCACGTACTAGGATCACTTGGAAAAGTGGAAACCTTTGTGTATACTATACCCTGAAAGATCTCTCTACAGTTTTGCTATCTGCAATGTGCATGTTAGAAAGTCGTATGAGTTACAGACGGGGATAACGGAAATATTCTTGGTATTTCATATGAAATACCCCAAATGCTGGCAACTACAATGCGTAATGGAAGCGCTAGATAATTGGTTAGGTGAATACATGTTTAGGAACAGCTGAATATACAAAAGTGGTTAATGACAAAATAATTAATAGATGGCTGAAGCAATCCCAAAGGGATATATGACTATGAAATGACTACATGAATATGAAATATTTAAAGAGGTTAATTGATACTCACATATTGTGACAACTTCACCTTCAAAATTGTATATTGTTTTATTGTCGCCTACGAGAGACTGAAAGAACGCACGACCGTGTACGTTAGATACTTTCGTTATCACCAATGACCCATCTGGTTCGATTTCCTAACTTCCGTTCGAGTGACCTTCTCCTGCTGTAAGTGAAGTTCCCGTTATCCTGCTTTTCTCGTCGAATGATGAGGTTGGCCAGTCATACCAGAAAATTCCTTGGTAGTCACTCGGAAATATGCACGAGACTGTAGCCATTGGTCCAAATTCTACATATTGCCTTCTGTCACAGGTTCATCTATCGGATGCCACCTGGAAAATTAAAAGTGAAAGGTAAATGTAGCAAAGTGTTCCATGGAGCCATCCTTTGCAGGTAAAATGTAAGTAATTCAACATAACAGGTTGCATGTTTTAACTATACGGTGGCATAGATTCTGACGACATAATTTACTGCTGTACCGTTTGATACCGTTTGAGACCAGCTCTCGCCCATCAAAACTTACATACGGGCTTGGTCTGATTCATTTAAATTTCCTACGCCACTGTTGCTTAATGTTACGAAGGCAATTGCAATCTTTAGAATTGCATGTTAAAGCAAGACCACTTCGGAAAATTATATAATGTAGGATGTTATTGAATCTGTTTTGTACAGTTTTAGAATGAAGCAAGTATCAGTTGCTTAGGCTTTCATGTCCTTCATGTCTTCCAAAATATCTTAATAGGTAAAGAAGCAATTTCACAAAACAGGATCATTCAATGAACTGTTCAGGTAAACAGATATCTTAATTCGATAGAATACAATGCTATGATGTCAGTGGATCACCTGCAAATGTTAATCCTGATTTAAAGTTAACATATGAAACTAAGAGGTTTACTAGATAACATCGACACCTAGAAAACATACAAATAATCTTGCCCAATATGGGAAACACTTTAATAGGTGACAAACTAAAAAAAACGTTACGTTGGTCTAATACCTGCTCGACAGTTCGGCGTTATACTTTGTCCCAACGTTGGATCAATTCCAGTCTTGTAAAGACTCCAGTAAGGTAGTACCACACGCACCTAGTTTCTTTTCCACAGAGCTGACTGAGTTCTCTATTGTTCCTCGCCGATTTCTACTTGACACCAGAGTCCTGTACATTTATTCTAAACTTACCTACTTCTTATTTTATGGAGCTCGGATGTAGACAGCCGACAAACAGATCGCTGTTAAATAGCAGCGTGATGTGTATGTTAAAAGCATTGCGTTTGGAAACACGAAAGGGAATGATAACTACAATCATCTTGACCAAGACTAGATAGATTGCCCACAGTTTAGTTGTGAACCAACGCTTTCAAGTACACTGGCCAACGATTGGCTGTTTCATTATGCCAACGTTAACCAACACAACTTTTTGGAAACAGTTACCAACGTTGGCCAAACAATGTGTGGTTTATGTGGTTTAGGTTGGTTAGGTTCGACGTTGTTCTCCTATCTCCAGTTTCATTTTCAATATGGCAATTCCGTGAAAGTAATGTTTTAAAGTAGGGTTCCCCGCCTTTATATAACTATGATATAGCTCATCAAATTAAGGAGGCAAAAGTACCAAGAAGCTTAGAAGTGCTGCTTTCGTCATGAATCGCTGAACATTATCTCAGCCATTCCCTCACCTTGACATCTGAAAGAGCTCTGTGTAAGCACAAGAACGCTTACCTATGTAACATTCCAACATGTGCTCCTTATGGTCCCCATATCGATAAAATATGACACATGAAGGAATTTCTTCCTATAATCACATAACCATATCTAGTACGCCCGGACCCTTCCCGGTGGCATCCACAAGCAGCACATCTACAGGATCCAATGGTACAGAGTCACATTTATGTTTTCTTTGATGCAGGTTCCAGAAGATAATTTGCAAAGTGGCGTTTCAACGATCGTCAGGGGCGTTTCCGCTGCTGGTTTTCTTCTACGCAAGCTAGATAATGAAGTTGACTTAGCGTTCCTTGGAAGCGAAATGATGGACTCACTTGAACAAGAAAAAAAACTTTGCCGAGGCTCTTTCAGATGCAGTTAAAACCGTGGAAATGATGAACTACATTAGAAATGAACTAGTTCCAAAGTGACTAACAAGATTCAGTGAGTTTTAATTTTTACATACATTCATTCAACCGATGGCTTTGCTCTTATTCAGATTCATAGAATACATTCTTAAATTGTTTATTCCAAAAAGATTTAAGCTAGTCTCCCACCCGAGCTATCCAAGACCGACATCTTTGAAAGTTACAAGTCTGTTTGCTACCCCAACAGAGCTTTAGTGGTTTTCATGTTCAGAAATATGCACATATAGAAACGATTTATGCGGTCTAAAAAGTATTTAGTATGCATAGTACGTTTGATAAAAGGCATTTGTTTGACAACATCTATTTCAAGTGACGTACTACCACCGACGAAATATATTATAGTGATATACAATTTTTTTCTGTCTAAACATCATTGCGTTATGCAACTTGATAAAAGGAAATTCGAAATGTGAAGAATTACTATAAATTTGAAGGTTTTAAGGGGTTATACATTCATGTCACTGATATGATAAAAATGAGACTTGCTATACATTTCTAAAAAATTGAGTTCGCAATAGTATACTTACATGTGTCTCGGCCGATTAATGCTTACTGGCCTACGTTAAATACACAAATAGCGTTCTCCATAACAATTACACGTACGTCTCACTAACAGCTCGAAAATATGTTGTTTGGAAGCTGAAAGTACGAATGCATGGGCACTTTCACATGCACACAGACTTGTATTTTTCACTATGGAAATATGTGAGAATTTCTCACATAGATAAGTCCTTAATTATACTAGTTACTACAGATACTTTGGAATTAATGCATTATTAATGACAAGTAATGGAAGAGATTTCTGTCAAGTCTCATGCCAGTTCTAAAATACAATTCTAAAAACAGAATATTGAGTATTAATACTGCCAACAATATGTGTAGTTTTTATTGATGATATTTGTTGCTTTCATCGTTGATATTACCAGTACTGCCAAGAGCCTTGGTATCCTTATGAATTGTTCACCGCAAATGAAAGATCATGTAAATAAGACCGTTTCTGCAGCATCATTTTTTGCTTTTATAAGATTGGACAAATTAGCAAATATCTTGATCGTTAGTTAACTGAACGTCTTGTTCATGCTTTTGTTACGTCACGTCTCCACTACTGTAATAAATAGTCTCCTGTATGCTCTACCATTACTTCATATCTCTACATTACAATGCGTACAAAACTGAGCAGCCAGATTAGTTACCCGTTCTAACAAACATGAACATATTACTCCCATCCTGCGTGAGTTGCACTGGCTGCCAGTTCATTATCGTATAAATTATAAGATAGCTCTTCTTACCTTCAAATCTC
>VJOZ01025685.1:537-11472 GCA_009801055.1 Stichopus horrens
AGGGCATTCCACGGAGTTGCATCTCATCCCTGTCGTTGCCTATAATAATTCGCTATTTTACACGTGTACTATAGTAGATCGGGAGTTAAATGGGACACCAGCGCTTTACATTATACAGGTACGCAGTACATAAGTAGCTAGGGGCAGCACAATCGGCCATTTATGTATTGTATATAAGTAGCAGTCACGCGTGCGCGTCAATTTACACATTATCATGCAGATTGTGTCACAGTAACCATTCGATTCCTTTACTTCTCAAATTAGCGGGCCACCACTCTGTTTTGTAGTAGTTCTAAGAAACACTTTACAATCATTTTCATTACTTTTTTTCCGCCAAAACATACTGTAAACAACTAAATTCTTTCGCTTGAGTATATGTGACACGTAACAGTAAAAACTTACTGAATATGGGTATTTACTAAAAGCAAGGAAATTGACATTGTCATTTAACAGGTTGTCGATGCAAACATTTCGGTGTTAAATTTTACCTTTGCCAACATGATTTTTTATTTTTTTTTATTTTGAAGGCTCGATGTAAATAACCAATTGGGATTAAGAAATACAGCAACGATAAGATTTTCACTAGTTTGATTTTTGACCTCTGACCTTAAATTATGACGGAATACACAACCAAAGGCCATCTACCTACAAACTTTGACCCTCATCTGCTGTCTGATCTTTGAGGAGAGGCAGACGCAAACTCTTAAAATTGAAATTTTCTATCGCGCACATACACCTTCACGCGCTCAGACATCTTCACACATTTTGACCCCTACTATAATGGGGGAGGGGTTCCAGGTCACCTTAAGTACCACACCAGGTTAGATAACCATGTCTCATACATGGTTATCAATTTTGTATCAATAATACAAATTGACCAATTAACTTGAACTAGCCAAACGTTGAACAGTAGTAGCGCACCGTATGCCATAAATCGCTATAGACTAAGAATAAATTCTAACGTATGCCAATTGGAAAATATCATGCAGTAACACATGTGGGCTGATGTTTTTGTTGTTGTTCCAGAAACCAACATGCTTTGTTGTAAGCTCAAGTTTGGAGGATTAGCTTGATGGTTAGATTGTAAATATCGCATTTTGTTGGGTCCCCTGAATTTTCTGAGGATTCAGGTTTGACATGTAAAAACTGTTTAAGGAGGTGATGAGGTTCGTATTTGGGGTCCCTTATTTCCGATACAGTAATATTGCTTGGTAGAACTGATGGGCGGGTGAGTTGGGCAACTCCCAGACTTTGACTAAGGAGTGGTGCGCACAATGTCGTCCGTTGAACATTAAATGACGATCCCTGGAGCACTTTTTGGGTTGACATTGGTGATTGACTGGCTTTTCCGCCTCCCCTGTCTCTAGAATCTAATCCTCTAGAAACTTATCAAAAGGTGTAAACAAAGCTTTGCAGCGTTTATCAACGATCAGCATGGTAAAGGGTCCTCGAAAAGCCCACACTGGCTTCCTTCACCTTAAACTTTCAACGTAAAATTCAAATATAAAAAGGTAAAGTCACCTTGAGCAAAACGTAGCTTGCAAATGGCAACATGATTCTATCTACATACGTTACGACATCAGGTGTTATTGCGCATGTCAACTAGTCCAGTCTTGTGACATCAAAATACATGCAGCAGACTCCAAACGGATTCCATTTTAGAGCTTCATTTGTGGCCTAAAGATTTAGTGAACATGTCTGAAACAAGTGACAGATCAACAGATTACGGTTTTTCAGGAACATATGGATCATCGCCCGAACCACGTGACAGTGAGTAATGTTATTACACTGCCTTTTTCAGTGGCGGCAGCGAAGATTAGTAAGCACTCCACGCCGAAATCCGTAACCTTGTTGAGCAATACAATATGCACTTACAGAAATGCAATATGCAGTCCCGTGCATTTGATACGAAGATCCATTATATAAAGCACAAATTAGCCTTTTCTTTCCAATAAGATATCTTTCGATCTACAACGACTTATTCCGTCGTTTTCCGTGGTACAAATTTTATTCCTTTTGTTTAAAAAGTTGTATGCTATTATTTATGGTCTACCAAAGGTTATTGAACCAATTTTACATTGAAATCATGAAAATGCAACATACAACCATGAAATGCAACATGCTTAATTTGTTTACTTTTTCTATCATTTATTTATGCAGTAACAAAAACGTTTCTTCCAAGACAGAGCATATTGTAAGAAAAAAAAGAGAGATATGGAGACTGGCCAGTGAAGCAATACATTCTACGTGTGATGTTCGGATTAAGTCTTGACCTGTTATGCAGCCAGATCATTAGACGATGCATTATTCAACTTGATTCCTCAAGTTGGAGGTCTCTTTAACCTCCAAAAGTTCGTAAAGTTAGAATTTATGGAAAAACATACCTTTTAATATTTGAACGTGACTGTTCGCAGAATTTGGTGTACTAATAGAAGTAAATTAAGTAACTGAAGTACTAACTGAGTTTAAAGATTTCATATATTTCATGAACTGCAATGTTTGTAATCTCCATATTGTATTTTCATCATTATTAGCATCATCATTTAACTGTTATGAATCACGAGACTAGATAACGTGGCGACATTGCACGAACACATTAAAACACAAATCAATCTCACGTTAACCTATGATTTACTGAAAGAGAAATCAACGAATATTTCCTAAACACAATATCACTGACTTAAAAACAACTTAAAGCTGGTATGAATTACTTAAAATGTATGTAGGTGTCTGCATGATTAAACAAAGTGTTATTTCTAGTTTGCATTGCGTCCCACGAGCAGTTACTCAACCACACATTTATAACAACATATCATACTCCTATAACTAGGCAGACATTTTGGTTTGATGGCGCACTTTTTAAAAAGTAATTTTTCTCATGAAATCATCTCCCGCTCTGATCATTCGGATGTGACACGTGTAATAAGTGAGTGTTTCCACATTTTTGTTTGGCTATAATATCTTTCAAATAAATGCGAAGTCTCGATGAAAAAAATGTTGAAGAGATGTGGCTTATAGTTATTCCTGCTCAATGATTGTAATGAGTATTCTGTGTCATGATAGAGGTCACTGTACTTTTTGCAGATTTATCACAGAGGCATTTAAGTTAAACACTCTTGGATAGTATTCTGATACCAGTGACACTATTTTTTCCGAGGATCCAAGTTTCTGCATGTGTTTCAGACACGTTTGTTTAATTTCACATGAAATCTTTTTCTCTCTGACATATACCTAGCTTGTACCGTACCTGATTGGGAAATATTGTTTTAGTTATAAGTCAATTTAAAAACATTTAGCTAAGATACAGATATCCCGACACTTCTACAGATGCATTGGACTTTTCTCTGTTAGATAGACCTAACTTGGTGGGTTCATGTAACATTTATATACAAAAGTTGCTCTTACTGTCATTTTCTATGCAACTTGATGTGGAGATAAACTCATGTCATACTTCACCTAGGCCCAAATTTCAGATGATGAGTTGGCAAATGACAATTGCTTCGATGGGCGTAAATTTGAAATTGAAAGTTGAGACATCAAGCCCAAAACTCGTTCCTAAAGGTGGCTTAAGCAGGCGTTTATCATGCGTGTCTAGGTGGGGCAAATTGTTGAAGTGGAAACAAGGACTAATGTTTTTATCTACGCGAAACGCCACACTAACTTGGAGCGTAGTGTACTGATAAAAGCGTTGATAACAATGCTTTCCAGGTTGCAGGAAATTGCACTTTTCAATCGTTCTGCGCTTGTATTTTCAAGTTAAATTTTCTTCACTTTTAAGTAGAAAAAAAACCTTTTAAGATTAACAATTAGAGCACAAATGGTGGAGGCTCGGTTTTTAATTCAAGGTTGCAAAAAAGTATGGGGAAGACAAATGTGTTATAATTGCCCCTTCCGTTCAAAAAGTAAGGAACATATCAAGTCGCACTTCCCCTCGCCCTCTTACAAGTCGACGTACCTGAATGTGTCATATTTATAATATTCTTTGTGAGTGAAGATACTATCTGGTAAACTAAGAGGCTCGGTACACAGAAAAGTGTGAAATAAAACAGAGAAAAACAGTTTATCGTTGAAAAGTGCCTTTCATCTTGCTTCCTTACATCATTTCTCTCAATTTTGCAGCGTTCTCCATAAGTGAGGTCCCCGATCCCGATAAAGGCGATGACCAAAACAATAGCAGCACTGGCGACCAAAGTGAGAGCTCAGCAACTGACAACGCAGGAGAGGAAAAAGATGGCGAAAAGAAGTAGACACAGGATGATGGTATGGAACATGATAACGACGATGACGATAAAGATAATGATGATTATGGTGATCACTGATGACGACGAAACCGACGATGATGATGAAGTTGATGATGCTACTGCGGCCCTTGAGACTGCTGTTCTTGCTTCTGCTTCTGCTGTTGTTGATGGTGATGATGATGATAATGTCGATGCCTATGGTGATGATGAAAACGATGATGACGATGGTTTTCATTAGTTTGAACAAGGCGGTGCAATTGAGACCGCCCTGTTATGGAGGAGAAAACTTTGGTAGAGTTCGATATTTGCCTCAAAGAGTTCACCTTAATAATTCATCAAACCTCAACAGCCTGCAGGAGACTTCATCACTAAGCAGGTTTTATGTTGATTTTGATCAACCAACATTCATAATCTGAAAGACATACATCTTTAAATGATTATTTTTGTTTCATTTGAATATCTTATCATTTTAAAGGAACATTAATTTCGATCATAAGTCGAAAAACTTGCAGTACAAGGCATTCCAATATGAAAATATTACACTGCCAAGTCGATCAAGAAATAGAAACAAGAAAACGTAGATGACGTAGAAGCTATTTAAGCCAAGTTACATGTGAATTGAGGAGTGTATGGTATCAAGACGTCAGCTTTTTTATTTGCACTAGTAAGTCATTTAAACACAATTCTCTCTGTGCTATTGATTCCAAACCATTTTTAATTTGCGAAATAGATGGGGCATCCTTTTTCTGCAGCCAATACGATTCTCGTTGTGTTCACCTTGTGATGATATCATTACATATTTGATACATTTTCTTGATACCATTCGTATCAAGAAAATGTGTTTATTTTGGCCTCCTGGACAAATGCTTGGTGCATTTATGACCACGTTGAAGTAATCATTTTTAAAGGAAGACAAAACATGATATCCATTTAATAAAACAATGATGCTTGATTTTGTTTTACAGAAAAGATTTTTACAGAATAGTTACAACAATGATAACGTTAAAAGTTACGGAAAATGAATATGTAATCTTAATTTTTGGGGTGCAATTTTCTTGAAGTATTATGTTTATCAATGCTATTTTTACACGTACTTCCTTTCTTTTTGGTGAGACATTTCCGTTGCAATTTGACACTCAAGGATCACCTGTAAAGTACACAAAGTTTCGTAGTAACTCTAAAGAGTATGTAAGATTTAACCAGGTCGTTTATGTAACAGCTCCGTGACTATCTCAAAATATGCACTTCTAACCATCCCTGACTGTCAGCGATATTGAACAGCAACGTAAACTCACTTAGGCCACTACTTTGCGAGACGACATGAACAAATGATATTCACAAAAAAAATGCTCTTACTCAACCAGTAATTATTGTGACTGGGAGAAGTAAATCAAAAAGTGAGGTGAAGCGTACCGGATGTACTCACCATTTTTTTTTTAACAGATGTCTCTCAAAATTTATGTTCGGGAAAGGCTTACCCGACTTAATTCAATCCATCACTTTTTTACTAAGGCTGCCACCCTTATGAACATTTCAGTGTGTTAGAAGAGACATACCATCCGACACTAAGACCGAGACTTAAACTTTTGAATTCAAGACAAAGAGTCTCCGACCGAGAGCAGAAGAAATGCAATCTTTAGTAATTTAAGAAATAACCCACAATACAGCTTTATGTGAATAAAACGAGAATGTCTTCAGTGTCACACCTTTCAAATCAAGCACTGACCATCCTAATCAAATAACATATTCCACTAGAATGGTACATATATGAGAAGATGGTTTAAAAATATTGTTTTCGGGCAACCTGATCCTGCCACATTCTCTTTCAAAGGTTTTTTTTTTCAACGCAAAATAAAGTTGTTTCAATGAGGCCTAATTTACCAGAATGAGCCTTGTCACAACCCATTTTGAAATAAATGATTAAAGTGTATAATAATAGACAAGAACCTAGCTCGAGATCCTTGTATTATTTTGAAGAAAAACTCAAAAAAGAAAAAACGTCCTGTTATTTATGGGCTCCGTACCTATCACATGTAGGTTTAGAACAAATTCAACACTTTGTACTGTATGTCTGTATGTCATATCCAAAGTAAACGTTGCTTATGTTGGTGCAATGTGTAACTGTGAATTCTAAGGCCAGTTCTGGTAGGTCGTTGAAACCTTTCTAAATCCAGGATTACACCTAATTGGCAGCGCCACTGACTCAACTCGTTTACTTGTATGGGGTCCATCGGTTTAAACTGATTTTTTTTTTATAGAGACTTCATAATCTATGCCCTCACTACAATTGGTCATGCTCACCTTTAAGTTGATTTGATAATGCTCACAAGAAATAAAACAGTTTAGTAACAGATTCATATGCTCGCTATTGAACAGTGTTATTCATGGCAGAGAATGAATGAGAAACTTCCTGCACAATGAGTTTGATGATTTACACCACTTTTGTTACCCCTTTCTTACCCCTTATTCTATTGCTTCGACAAGTGAGTTGATAGTAGCTCCAATAACAGCTACCTTCTTCAACGGACAGACGATTGGTCGTCCTACCACCCTCAGAAGAGCCGAAAAAAAACATCACTAAAATTAATACATGTTTAAAATATAGCACTCAAACAGTGTATGAATATTTATTGGTATGACATTGACGTCATCGTTTACGTACATATATAATTCATAACACCGGAAAGCACTACCTGCTACATTTCGAGCCAGGCTCACCCCATGTCGCGGTATACGCAAACAAGCAGGACCGTTGACTTAAAACGAGAAGTTAGTTAAACTTTGCTTTAACGCTGCTAAAGTTACAAAGAATTAAAATGGAAACTTCAGATCTTCATTTTAACTGGAATAACTCCTACAGTGGGGAATACGGAAGCGACGCAGGACGTAACTGGCAAGGTAAAGAAAATGTCAACCATGTGTAAATGTTCACGCCATTTTGATGATCTGCATATGTACCCGTACTTCCTGGTTCACGTGTGACCCATATCGGAATCTACAGCGTCTCTAGAGTTGAGAGAAGGGAACCCCTTCTCTCAACTAGGATAGGGAAAAGGTTGACTATCGTAATCACTTGAGCAAAGTTGCTAAGACGGTCACCTTCAGCCTCTTACCCAAAATTTAATGAAGGATGACTAGTAATTGAAGGGTACCACCGAGGAGATATTTAAATTGGTTGGTTACCTTCTGGTATTCACGATCCACTAGAATCGGGTACTATTATCAAATTATTTCGGTTTCTTGAAAGAAAAAGTAACGATGGATTGTAAAAAGGTGTATCTCTAGCACAACAGATGAGTTCATAAGGAGGAGGGGGACTCGGTGAATTTAATTCACAGTAGAAGATTCTTTCTATGCTAGCTGTTAGAACATGAGTAATCAGGTCTTCATCAAGTCTCCCCACCCCCTCCCCAGTCCTCTCCCACCTTTGCATAGTCACCCACGTCCTTCAAAAAAAAAAAAAACCTCTGTCTGCCAAAATTTTAATGTGAAGCTTATTACTATAAACATCACATCAAGGTGTATATGCGCTTATCCAGTACATTACTATACATACCTCTCGTTATGTGACGTATACTTAATTCTCAAAATTGAATATTTTGGATTGGTAATAACAAATGAAAATTACAAAGACATTTTGTATTATTTGAGCTGGTACTTCTAACCAGTGGAACCGCACCGAAACCCTCTCCTACCCCCTTCTCCTACCCCTCTTTTATCTCTACCCTTCCATTTGCTACGCTAAGGCTATATACACGTACATTCCCTTAGTATAGGTGTTCAATTACACACTCAGTGAAGTACCCCGGACTGTAACCGATTTATAAAAAACAAACACTGTAAACTATGTGCACATCCTACGACCATGTTGCAACTCCATTTACTCCAGTAAGGGTTAGGCCTAGGATGAGCTTATGTAATGCTAAGAACGTCAGTTGTCGCATACTAGACCATACATGGTTGTGTGCTACGATGAGTGGCACTGTGCATAGGACACTGTGTATTTGAAAGTGCCAATGATTGTCTACCGAAATGACCCCCTAAACCTCCACTTTTAAAATAAGTTTGGTCTGACTTTCACATATCTCTTGCGTAGAATCATTCAAAAAACAAAATAGAAAGTTACATTAATATTGTGTACCGTAATATTGATGTAAAATGTGATTTGTGAAACAAAACAGGGGGTACAGAGAACGAAGCAGTGACGATATCTAACCACAGTCGTCATTATTTGCAAAATTAATAAGGTGGCGCCATGCTCATTTAATATCTATAGATATATGTACTAAATGAGAAACAAATAATACACCACTTCAAATCGTTCAGGCTCTACTTTAAATATTATATGCTGAGGATGCGATAGTGATATAAATCACTAAATGAGATCATAACGTAATGCAGCAGTACCAGGGAAAATATTTTTGGGAACCCCATTCTGCCACTTTCCCATTCAATAGCAAATTTTGTAACTCAAAGTGCGTCTACAGTTGTTTGAACGAACCATACGTCACACGATTGTTACCACCAATTAACTGACCACAGCTTAATAAACTCCGTCCAAGATATAACAACTTTCTGCACAAACTGCTAGTAAATATGGAACTGTCCAAAGAACTGTCCAAACTGCAACAATGTAAAGATTTACATCAGACGATGGTTGAAAGTACAATTTGTTAAATCAAACAAGGTCTGATCGGACCTGGCAGTTGCAACATTCAATTTCTCATGACATATGCTACGTGACATTTCTTGTGAAGTGTGTATTTATTTTTATTACTTACTTTACTTTATTATTATTACCACTGGATGAATTACTAACTTAGTGTTAATTCGAACGTAGGATACAAATGAACTGAACCATTCTGTGAATGACGTAATGAAACTCTCCACTTAAGTTAAACTGCATATGAGAGAGAGACCATTTACTTAAAGATCAAGGTTGATTTAATTTTAGACGTCCTTCACTTAAAAGGATGGTCTAGCCACAATATAGCTTTGATATGTTAAAGAGTAAGTTAATCAGACCATTACAGTAAAACTTCCATTCAACTTCCCATGTGTGGTTCCGGAGATATGAGCAGTTGAAGTTGCCACATTTGTTACAAACAGTTGACTTAAAGCAAGCAGGCTTTTCTTTCTTTAAACTTTACACCAAATTTAGTACTTCAATATCTAGTTCTATCATAATGTGAATGTATGAGGAGTATGAGAGTTTTGCGACCTTCACATTACCAGTACCTTAGATGACCATCTATTGATTTCAAGGTCGAAATAATAAATTCAATAGTAAAGAAAACAAAAGACTACTCAGCCATGTGAGGAGATGACGTCATTCCTGCTTGCCTCAGGTTTATAGTTGGTGGAATAGGGGATAACTTCAACTGGTAATATCTGGAGAACTACACGTGAGAACTGAATCGAAGTATCACAGGAATGGTTGGATAACCTTATTCTTCAACATATCCGAGCTAAATTTGTGGCTAGACCATCCTTTTAAGGCTAAAAGGCTAAGAACTTTTAAATCAACATGACACAACTTGTTGACGCCAGTAAATACTTGTTAAACACACACACTAAGCCCAACCCAAAAAAAAAATTCCTAGTAAATTAAATGTAGACATACAAATAGTCATATTTTAGTTCCTATCGACAGATCACTTTGGTACATCTTGAATTAAGGAAATGAATGACGTCTTACATGTATTCGATAAAAGGATAATGGTCTGGACGTCTCGTAGATCAATCAAACAGAGAGACATACTGAGAAGCTACAGACGGATAAAATGAAGAAATTTTACCTATCTAATCAGTATGATTGATTGAATCATAAAGAATGTTTCAATCGACGAACTTAATGGATGAATAAATGGATTAAAACATTATTCTTGTTGATGTCATCGTGATGGTGGTCGGATTCTTGAAGGCGAAAAATAACTCATAAAATTGACAGAGCTGTTGAGTACGCTGTTATTTATTTTTGGCGGCAAGAGAGAGAGAGAGAGCCCCTGAAGGGTGCACATTAATAAGTTTACCCCTTAACACCCCCACTTAAACTTATGTTGTGTACCAAAACATATGAATATATCAATGAAAACAGCATAAATTGAAGTTAAACTTTCTCAAGAAAACTGAACTTGAGATATAAACAACTTAAAAGATATAACAAACAAAAGTATACATCAACTATTCTGTGCCAATAATCAAACTAACTTAGTGTACTGATACATAAGAATATCTCTTTAGGACTTCATTTAGGACTGAAAAGTCTGGTGACCCATTAGGTGGTTGGCAAATTTTACTAATTTGAATTTAGTCATGGGTTTGGTGAATATGTCTGCAATATTCTGCTCGGACATGGAATAGATAAGGCGAATAGAACCTGCTTGAATTTCTGATCGAATGAAATGGTATCTGATATCTATGTGTTTCGATCTTTGATGTTGTACAGGATTTTTCGCAAGCGCTAAAGCACCTTGGTTATCACAGTGTAAAGTAACACAACTGAACAACTTACAATGTACCATACTATTCAGCAATTGTGTGAGGAATTTTGCCTCTTGGGTCGCCGTTGCTAATGCCATATACTCGGCTTCGCAAGTGGATAAAGCAACTGTGCGTTGTTTTGTGCTTTTCCATGATATCATTGGGCCATCGACAGACAGCTGGAAACAATATCCTGAAATGCTGCGGCGGT
>VJOZ01025702.1:0-10849 GCA_009801055.1 Stichopus horrens
TACACCATGATAAGTATCATTCTAAGGCATGGTGAGAGTCACGTTACACCATGGTGAGAACTTTCCGAGATTTAAGAGTTCTGTGAAGACGGAACTTAAACTAGTAATTCAACGTTAAAAATATGGATAGACTGGACTCTGATCCGTTGTTGTGAGGAAAAAGATTTAGCATAGATAGTCTCATATTTGTTTAAAGATAATTACAAGAATAAATTTGTATGTTTGTAATAAACAATTTTATGTAAATTTACCTTTAGGTTTGGCAGTCGATAAAAAAATCCCATTGACAAATTAGACAATGCTTAAAAAAAAATCACAGGGACAGACAAATAATATTATAGCTATGAGAGGAGTTCATTCAGCTAGTCTCAGCTGCAGGCAACGCCGTAACAGTTTCACGTAGACTGCTCTCCTCATCACTTTTGTATCTTAGATTTTATTTACGTGTGTCTGTCTGTCTGTATGTATGTGTGTGTTTTTAGTGAAGATCTATAGACAAGAATATCATTATTAATGATTTTATTGTAACTGTTTTCATGTAACCACCCAAGTAGTTGTTTGCACCTGTTTTTTTGTTGCCATGCCACCATTAGCAGCGATGACTCTCCGGGTGTTTGGATTCTGACCGTTTTGTTTGCCGGCAATCTCGGTTGAATCATCTCGACGGTTCCATTTTCAAGTTCGTCGTCTACACATTACCTCGTTCAAATCGTATCATTTGAGATAGTTATCTCCTCGTCTCTGTAGTTTTGGTCAATAATTGGTCAAGGTCCTCTCGTGTACTGACATCACCATGGAGTAACTGTCCTACATTTCAACAGCTCATCGGTTATAGCCTATGATGTCATACTCAAGTGACGTTCACTTATTGTCCATAAATCAAATCACTAAACATACGTTTGCGTTAAAGTCATTTGACTAATAGCCTATGGGGTCACTACTGTGCCATGTGTCATTATGTTTGCTATCATATTGTCTACATCAACGTTTTCCCTATCGTGATAATTATCATCAATTTAAGTTTTATTCAATTAATCGAAACCCATGGCTTCTATTCTTTAATTTATTCAGTCCGTTGTGTATATGTGTGTGTGTGTGTTTTTTTTTTTCATCTGCGGCGTTGGTGCCTACGAGTAGTTGTGTTATACCTTCTTGTACACACACGAAAAGCGCAAGTTCACTGTGAAGTGTGAAGGTGAACAGTGACGCAGGCCATTTTAGCCTGCTTGTAAGACCATTTGAATTTAAATCATAGTGTGTATCACCGAGTACCTTTTGAAATACTTTATTACGGACTTTCAATGGAAATAGGGAATCTGATTGCAGCAAGTCTTTTCCAACTACCCAGCAACACTCTGTTCATGCTAGCTTCAAACTGGTACTGACAGTCAGCTAATACACAAGTTGCTTAGTAGTCGTACGTACTGTACTAATATCGCATATATATACCACGGCAAACAGTATTAGCGATCATGACGTTTCTCTTGTTTACCTCACAACTTGAAGAAGTATCTTTACCACCAGAGTCGTTGCTAGCGGACTTTATAAGGCCTGACATTACTTCCGCTACAGTTTTAAACTTGTTTGCAGGTTGATTTAAATGCAGGCATTATTTGGCACGTGTGAGGTTTCTTCCACTCTGGTGGTGTTTCGTGTGCGTTATCGAAATCATATATACGTGCCTGTACACATGTGCCGTCATACCATCTAAGCCAGGTCTATTTGTGTTACAGTTTATCCAATCTCACGTTAGATACACGTATCTAGTAGCCTAAGCCGTGTGTATTACTGGGCGGATCCCCAATCAGGAGCGCAGCCTACATGTCTACAGTCCGAAAGGGCTTCGATGTACTTGCCTGCAAGGTCAATTCTCCTTCTTATGATTATCATGACTATGATTACAATGACAATAAGAAAATTCAGCATGCATCACAAAATCATTAACATGATCCGCATCAGTGTTACCATCATTATACCGTTACCATCCCCCTTCTCCTAATCATTATCATGTCATCATTATCAAAACATCACTTCCCTCATCATCCTGTATCTCGTCATTAAAACATCATTATCATCATCACCATCTCATCGACATTTGGTCAAACTCATCTTCCTCATCTTCATCGTTATCACTATCATTAACATAAGTAGCTTCACCACCATCATCATCACCACCACCACCACCATCATCACCATCATCACCACCACCATCATCACCACCAACATCACCATCATCATCACCATCAGATTCATCAGGTCAGATTCATCGGCATTACCATTACCATCATTTTACCAACATCCTCTCATAATATTCCTCCTCCTCTTCATCAGAAATCGTCCCCATCATCAGCAGCAACCTCAGCAATAATAGCGTCAACATAATCATCGTCTTCATCAATATCATCATCTTCTCAGCATTTCATCATCATCACCACCATCTTCATCATCAATATGCACACATCATCTCATTGAAGTTATCTCCATATCTTAATTTACACTGTGAATTAAAGTATAACTATGTATATATTATTTTATTTAGCTACTGTTGCTTTTGTTTTTGGAAACAGGGTTCAGAGAGACGGCATTTATATATGCTATAACGACGGCAGCCGTTACCCATTCAGTGGCCCGGGCCTGCAGTGAAGGATCCATTAGTACTTGCTCTTGTGATGATCGAAACAAAGGACCAAGCGGTGAAGACTGGGAGTGGGGTGGATGCAGTGATAATGCCGTCTATGGTCACAGATTCGCCAGGAAATTTGTCGATGCTGGAGAAAGGGGCAAAGATTCCCGGAACCTCATGAATATTCACAATAACGAAGCTGGAAGACGGGTACGCATGTTACTTAAATCACTGCCCAATCGCAGAGTATACTAAAGATGATGAATAGGCAGATTGTAATTGACGCAATTTTTTCACATCCACCCCCATTACGATTCGAGCACAGAAAGATAAAAAAAGCAACTAAGTAAAATCTTAAAATGACTCGTGTTAACGTTCAGGTTTGCATAATGCAGGGATTTTGCACAGAGGAATCCAGTATGAACGTTACAGGCATATTAAATTGACAACTGAAGCGGTTATAACCCTATGGAAACATCTTGTTCTTAACTCAAGATATTGCTGTATAAAGAAAAACCTCCCTGTAAAAAAAGATTTCCAGTTGCCTCGGGGTTACCAAAATGACATGTGGTGAACTATTTCAAGAAGTATTTGTTTTTCTTTGAAATTGAAGCAATCATTTAACCTTGGAATTTTACCATTTTGGTTGGTCAAAGGTTAACATTTAACCTTTCACACCAGTAAATATATTATAGAAGGTGGGTATATTGTAAATTTACTACAAACCATAGTGAAAATTAAGGTCACATATCTCAAGCTATTGTAATGTTTCTTAAAGACAGGTAAGGTTAGAAAAAATACAAAAGATATTCAAGTAGTTGTGCCTGAGTGACGTCACAAATTTATCATTATGAAATTTAAAATTTGGAAGTGAGCACTTCTTAAAAATTCATAATTTCCGAACGAAATACGCTATTTGCCTATTGAAATATGGTTTTCACCTGGAAAGAGAGAAAAATACACGTAATTTTTCGTTAGACATAAATATTCTTCAGTGGCCAATAGCTTTATGGGAAACCAAGCCTCCTAGTAGAGTTGAAAGAAATAGTCGAGCAGATATGAAGGCACGTAGGCCAAGCATCGTCGGAATTAGAGATCCTGTAGTGGGATCATTATGCAGCGCCCTCCACTATTCTTGTCCTCTATCCAACAACATTAGCTGTTGCCAACTGTCTGGTGGTATCTTTGTATTAACTTAGACTTAAAAGATACTGTATTCGTTGAGTTTGAAATAGACAAGGGTTCTAAATATATAGCTTGATATGTAACTTTTGTTTGTACTACACTATAAAGGTTCGTTATCTTCTCAATGAGTACCACTGACGTAAACAAAGACTTTATTATTGGATAGACAGATTGAATACAGTAAGTCTCTCTGGACAGGCCTGTAATAGTGCCTTCAAACGAGTTTCTTTCGCGGCGCATATTGGCTGCCCAAGTTTTGTTAAATCGGATGGTGTAAAGGGGATACTCAGGGAAAAATTTTCGCAATACCGCATGACTGAGGAAGTGCGTAATATCTGAGTAAACGATAGGCAAATGACGTCACTTCCATTAGTTGAAAGATAAATACAATAAAGCAGCTCCCTGTCCCTTGGCCCGCCAATAACCTGTTCTTGCACTTCTTGAGTAGAATCAAGGTATAGTTGTCTGAACGTTAATACAGTTGTTCCGAAAATATTTCAAGTGTGTGGGAAGAGTAGACTCGGGACAGTGATTGGCTGTACTTAAAATCATTAAAATATTTTAATTAAACATGATGAGAGATTTTACACTTAAACTTAGTCTGCTTATAACTTATCTTTATTGGTTGAAAGAGATGTCCCAAGAGTACTTGAAGAGTTGCTGGATATTTGAAGATACGTTATTTTACAAGTAAGCACTGTAAACAAATTACGTCACAAATGGTCTTTTTAGAGGGAACAAAAGAGAAAATCATACCAAACTTTACACATAATGAAAAATGAGCTGGTGACATTAATTTGGACCAGTGCCACTAACAGACACTTTCTTGCTTCGGTGTTAATAGCCCTGCATTCACCTGTACCAATTAAAAGTCAAGTTATTTGAAAATGCTCATAACGCTTTAGTTAAAGTGTTTGCTTGGGTAGGAAAAAAGTAAGAACATTGAAATTTCATTTCCAAAAGTTTGATATGGCTTTTAGTCGCAAAGGTCAGACATATGGGAAGAATAAATAGGTTTCAGGGGCTTAATTCTGCCATATGATTTCAAATTCTTCTAACATAAATGTTAACAATAAGATAATGTAGTGGTTGAACGTTTCCATTCAAATCAACGGTATGGTTCTTGAACAAGCCAATAGGAAGTACGCTAGCATTGAATATTTAGTTACTCAAAAAACTCAGGATCTCTGACTCCACAATGACCATGATAAGTTTGTAGCTTATTCGTAAATACAATGATTCCAATCACCAAATATTACACTGAACAAGGAGCGATAACTGCAGTGCTGTTGAATATTCATTATGTATTCGTTTATGTGGAGAACCGTTAAAAACAAGATCTCTGTCTTTTTAGTATTTTGTGCCGCCAATCCCGTTGTTTTTCAAAGTGATAACTGTCATTTTCGTTCATTGAAAGACATAGTCCTTCTATGGCAACCTCCGTGAAAATAAAGGAAAAGTTAGGACCAAACAATCTTATTCTTCTGGTTTTACAGTGCACACTTAATCACTTTAACATTGTCAACATTTGATCTGCACCTCTGGTTACAACTTGGAGCTACACAAGATAACAAGCATACGTAGCATATACAGAAGTACTACATGTTGACTATAGTCATTTCGCCTATACAAACAGAGCCTGCTAGTAGCTACAGAGTGGCAAAAGAACATGTAACTCCCTTTAAAACAGATAATAGTCTTTTAGTTTAGGAACATTTTTGTGTATAGGTCTAGAACTGGTGCCGTGTACTTGACGGCGTTAATTGCAAACCTTCACACTAGCACTCCCACTTTATTTCTTTTATTGAGGAGTGGGTCCTAAACGTACCCCCATCCGGTTCCGTCGATAAAGTACATACGTATTAAAGATATGCAAACTAAGGTCCATTACATGTTTTGCAAATCGGGTTTAGGGTGGGTATAACTTCCATGGAAACAATTACAACTGTCTGAGTATTTACAAAGTACCAAACTACTAATGGTACCATCTCGGAACTTTCTACCCCACGTGGTCGTTCGTGAAGATATCTCAAAGATATTGTGCACTGGGGTTGCCAGTTTGCGTAAATGACTATCGGCTAAATCGCACATGCATGAAACAAAAAAAATTGTTGTTTTGATTTCCAAATTCTACTTACTTTTTGTACATCATTCCATGACTATTTTCTTTTCTGGACCCCAATTTGTCAATTTCAGTCCCCCCCCCAAGGACACTTTTATCTCTTGCCCCTTTCGTGGAGGCCCAGCGTATATAGTCTAAGTGGAGTGCATGCAAGCCCTTACGTCTTGGAGATACTATATAGCACGTAATATAGGCTAAGTAACTTTAACCAAATACTTCAAAATTACTACGCAGTATGCACTAACAAAAAGATTATACATTATTGGTTAACTGGTAATGCGTCGTCAGTTAAAATCTTTATTTACTACATTATCGATTTTGGAGTGACACATTATCGGTTAAAAGGTTAGAACATTAACAGTCATTTAAAGTTTTAACTATATTAGATGTTAGTGACAACATCAACGATCAATTACTACACAATCAGTTACAAGAATGAGCGGTGTTTTGTAAACACGCGAAAAAATTACGAGATGGTTCGTTGTCATATATCAGCTGACAATCTGGTAAGTCAATCTTTGTCGTTATAGAGGTTTGTATAGTTTCGTTATCAAGATGACGCCAGAAATATAAAGACATTTCGGTGCTAATGCAAGACTGATATTCTTAAATGCAAGAACATGCAACCTTTTTAATCATCAATGAAAACGTTAGTTGTATTTATTGCGCGAAGTCACTTTACTAGATGTTGTGAAAATTAAGGTTACCTCTCTTAAAACTCCAATTATTTCATGACGGTTAGCGACCAGATACTGAGTGTGGAGGAAGAGCCTCTCATATATTACAGAATTGCCAGAAATAGGTACGGCCGTTACTACAGAGTTAGATGATTGGGAATACTTTTAAATAGCCCCACCCTTCCCAGTAGTGCTGCCAGTTCGAGCAAACCGGTAACCTCTACGTAGATAACACATCGCGCATGGCCGACGTAAGTGCTCACACAAGAATGTCGGGCGGTACCAACATACTAGTATCGCGGGGTCCCTGTTAGCGAATTACATAGGCAGTAAGTATAAGCATGGGACTTACGTTAAAAATGCAGGCCCACGGTTCAGTCAAGGTAACTAAGTAAGCTAAATAACAGGGTCACAGTATAGCTAGCAGATACTGTGACCCCAACTTAGGACTAGGTAACGAACTAGTGTTGTCTTTACATACTTTGTCTTTGTATATCAATCAGTGGGAACGAGAGAACACTACAACATCCAGTTTCTCATTTTATATGAGACTGTTAACTTTTTCTTGTTTTTCCCTTTAAGCAACTCAAAATTTAAAAGTACATCAAAAGCACATGCCGAACATTTAAATAAAGTGACAGAGAAAAAACGAACAATAGCCACAACAACGGTACATTCTAACGTCAACCTCGAAATGTCAACTAATTTTTCTCAAATAAACAAGTTCTTTCGATTTATCCACAATCGTAAAAAGTCGCCACAAGTCGATTACTCTCTCTGACACAATTTGGAAGCACAATCACTCGTAAAAGTCGACTTTACCACACAGGAGAACAAAAGGATGAACCAATAGGCCAACCCTTTGAGGAAACCGATTCAAGTAACAACTGGTAACAATGGTATTAACAACAGATATGATTCTGCTTAGTTCCTCCTTCCTTTTGAGTGTGATCTTTATTACTCATCTTGTGCCTCTACTTGGACCATAATAATGAATTTAAATACCCGTTTCGTTGGGTAAGTGCTCAATCAATTAATGGTCAGAGATTTGAAATGACCGAGGAAAGTGCCTTAACGTACTGCAGTAGGCAGTTCCCCTTTTGCTGCTTTTACAATTTATCTTCGATGACCGTGAACAAAAATCATAAAATCAAAACCCGATCACTGCGTACGGAAAAGTCGTCTAACCACGTAAGTTAGCTGATAAGATTTGTGCACTGGTATACACAAGTATAATCATTTTATGTCCTTTATATCTATCGCTCGTGACAATATTACAGCACTGGCTTAATATTTACCCTCTGATCAAATAAAGTGAACGAACTCAGTACACAGTGACTTTTCAGTAGTAATACTTCCAGCGGAATGGGCAATGTAACGTCCATACACCGCCCTGAGGTAAGCAAAGTACAATCAACCTCCGTGCGCAGGCCCATGGGTCAATGTAAAGAGTACTAGCAGTGCAGATGTATCAACCAATTTCCATAAGTGAGCCAAATGAATAAGGTCTTTCATGATCATGAGAATCTCTTTCACTTACTATTTTTTATCCATGATTCCACATCCTAAGATTATATGTTTTTTTCACTTGATTTTTGCACTGTAATCGTATTTAGTCAAACGTATGTCTGAGGTTTCTTGATTCCTATATTAGTAGTAAGTCTATGCTTTGTGATTTCCCCTACACCCCCACCAAAGAAGACTTATTAACCATTGGTATGCATTTCAGATGATTCCGATCGATCGGTGACGTAACCTTAAGGCAAATGTTAGAACAAGCAGTGAGTTGACTCATCGGTCTTTGGGTATCGCCAACGGTATTCAATTGCAATCATGTGATGTAAAAAATATATAGACAGATTAAAAAACTGGTGGCACCATATTGGAATGACACCCAGTTACGGTTTCCCATAACTTGATTTGAACTGCTCAGTTAATGTATATCTGGGAAACTCAGGGCGACTCTACTACCCCGTGTATACCCTCACACGTTTATTGCAACTTTTTCATCTCCATGTATGTAGCATATTTATAGACTCAATCTTTTTCTTCATCACTTGCAAACAGACAATCATTGGGGAGATGAAACAAGAGTGCAAATGTCACGGAATGTCAGGTAGTTGTACTGTGCAGACCTGCTGGATGCGTCTACCATCATTTCGGACCGTTGGGGCTCTGCTGAAAGACCGTTTCGACGGGGCGTCCAAAGTAGTTTTCAGCAACAACGGAAGTCCCCCGAGAAGGGGCCGGCAGAACCCGTCGGACTTTTTCGAGCCATTTAATCCGAACCACAAAATGCCGAGTTTGAGAGATCTAGTCTACTTTGACGACTCACCGGACTTTTGCGAACGAAACACGAAGTACGGCACCCTCGGCACCGCCGGCCGCATCTGTAATAATACTTCACTGGGAATGGATGGATGCGATCTGATGTGCTGTCACAGAGGTCACGTATCGGAGGAGGAAGACGTGAGAGAACGATGCATGTGTACCTTCAAGTGGTGTTGTGTTGTTCAATGTATGGAGTGTCAGTACCAAAGAACAGTGCACAGGTGTTTGTAAGGAAACGTCTCCGTTATGCACTCTGGAAAAAAAAGGTTCAAGTGCCGTGATTGGTTGCGCAGCTTCACTGGCACGAATCAGTTTTGCTTCAAAAGATGCTTACGATAAAACTGAATGCCCTATTCGTCTATGGTTTGGCTGGAAATGAAGTGAAGACGCTGAAGTATGCTTTCAAACGTTCTTCGCAAGGAAAGTAAACGATGAAAGTTTGAAATGAACCCAGAGGTATTACTGCCAGTACAAAGTGTTTACAGTTTTGCCATGGTAATATTACATAAAGCATCCCAAAATTTGTAAAACATCTCAATAAAAAGAACAATGTAGACTTTGACATATTTCTTAAGGTAACTACTAAAAGATTCATTTGCAAGAAGAAAAAAGGAAAAATAATTGTTCATGCATGCATTCGCATACCTTAACGCAGCTGAAATTGCTTGTAATGAGATACAAACGAGATGAATGTCCTAATGGATTACCAGGTCATGGATCACATCAAGTTGTGAGTCACCTAAAAAGTTCAATCACATTCGGATTCGACTTGAGAGTTTGAAAGATTGACTATAACTATGAATATGTAATAGTGATTAGAACTATGAGTATGTAATAGTGACTATAACTATGAATAGGCTATGTAATAGCATCACAATCACCAAAGAACCGGAAAATTCAAGAACCCTGTCAGAATAATGTGACCACAGAAGAAACCTTTCAAGACATTTCTAGTTAGTGTTCTTAGGCAATTAAAATCCCAATAAGTACAACTGCGTCGAGTTGAATAACAACCTAATCAATTGATGGCTTCTACCACGGTGGGGGTGGGCAGTGATGGCGTTGTGTGGGGATGATACTTCCTATCTAGACACAGGGGAATGGGAAATGTCATAACTGGAAAAGATTGGGCATTTCATTATTTAAAGTGGTTACATCCATGTGCCAAGCTTGCATGCATCTGCTGCATAGGTCTTTCCGCCAAGTCAATGAAATTCAGCCTTTATAATACTACACCAAGTTAGAGTCATTAACCTGATCTATCCTGGTTGCAATGCTTAATATGTTAACATGCTCTTAATATTTTAGGTGGCTTATAGGTTTGCTATGCTTTCTTCCGTAACAGTAGGTCTCTAGCAATTACATCATTACTCGTAGGTTCCCTAAAAGATAAGTTATTAGGAGACATCTGACTATCTTTAATGTAAGGGAGGATCAATAGATTAACAACAGAAATACCCCTCCCGTCAAAAGCAAAAGAACAACAACAATAAACACTGTCAATCACAGATAAGTACAATGCTCCTGAACAGACCGTTGTTTTCTTAGTCCCCCATCTCATCAGATTATAGCTCATAACATGGGATAGGCTATATAGGCCTGCTTAGTAATCCCTAACATATTATAATATATACTAATAACATATTACTATAAAACGTAAAACTGGCTAAGAAGACTTCATATCTCAAAAAGAAGAAGTAAAAACAAAAATCCGTTAAACTTACCTTGATTAAAATTTGTAAACTTTCACTGTCAGGTATTTTCGTACCTGACAATTTATTTATTAAATATATTTTTGTTATTGCTTAGAGTTGTATTCTGTTTAGTTACTAGCAGAGGATTCACGCACGCCTCTAGAGTATACGTGAAACTTAGAAGTGAAGTGTAGTGGGTCAATTGCAAGATTCTGAA
>VJOZ01025718.1:5480-21959 GCA_009801055.1 Stichopus horrens
TAATGAGCACTCAATACTGTCTTTCCTTGAGATATAAATATTCATACTTTTCAACCAACCATGAGACATGAAATAAGACTCTTAGCCTCATACTGTACATACAGAGACCTGGGATCATAGATCAGAAAAATCTGTCACTGTTTGCAGGTGTCAACGGTCAGTATGTTTCAGATGGACCATACCACCAGTTGCTTCAAGGGTTAATCATTAATGTTTACCCACTGGTGCTCTCCACTCCATTATAGTGTCGTTCATACGAGCAGTCGGCTTTGGTGGAATTCAATGAAGACAAAACTGTATTTGTGTGATAGTGCTGTAAGGAGTGTACAGTATGCATACAAACTTTATGAGATCACTTCACACAGCGTTATCATCGGCACAGGGACACTAAAAAANNAAAAAAAAAACAGGAAAAACAAGGTTGCTTTATTAAAGGTGACTTTTTAGACAGTGAGCAACCTTCTATCATTCCTTGTACATATATGCTATTGTGTTGTGCAACTTTAACCCCCCGCTCAACAAAAAGAACTTAAAAGAATAGTTTTGACGACATTCAAGGTATTCTCCTCAAATCCATAAAACAAAACAACAATTCAACCAGCCTCAATCTGCTCCAGACTTCATGTAAAAATATGGATCGTTTGAATTCGTGAAAGTTTGTGAATAGGTGGACCAATATGTGAAACATTTAATATAATCATGTCAATAAGGCTGACTCAGATATGTTGATTGTAAAATATGTTTATTGTAAAACATTGTAAAATGTTTATCATAAAATATGTTGCAATTTCAATATTTTTGTGGATTAAGTAGGCGTTGATTTTACAGGAAAATGCTTTGTTTGTATGATTGCTGCTGATTGTTCCTCATTCAGGGCTGAAATGTAACAGTCATTTTAGCGATGGAAATAAAACACAAAAGCCCCTTGACCACCACTCCCCCATATGTCCTGCAAGTACATCCCACTGCCTCTTTCTCTGTTTAAGCAAGAAGTACCGAGCACTTACTAAATGTATGTTAATTACATGCCCTTTCATTTTTCTTTTGCTAGTGAATTGAAAGTTTTTCATTCAAAGAATTATCATTTTAAGAATGGGACTCAGTATTAAGACCTTTTTTTGGGGGGAGGGAGGAGTCAAAGAGATTTTTTTGTTAAAAAGTTTTGGCTAACATTTTATTTCTCTCCTTATAACATTTCCAGACTACATTTTCACAGCTGCAGGGCGCACATTTGTCGCAAGCTCCAAGATGACCATTTATGGCTAATTTGGAGTGTAGGCCTCCACAAAAGAGTATGTTAGAAGCCTTTCGTACAATGTTCTTATCTTCAAATCATTTCTTTGAATGTGAAATTCTTTCAGAATAGCATATATTTGACAGTGCAACAAGGCATACATACAGAAGGGAACACACGGTGATCGTTGTGGCCAGACTTAAAAATGCTAAATGTGTTAAATACAGTCAGGGCATACGAACATTCCCTCTTTCTGGGCCTCCACCCTTTTGACCGATCTGGAGTAAAAGTTGCTGCTGTTTCACTACACTCCGGTTTACGACATCCACTTGACGAAAATGTTCACCACATTTACCGCACGACGACGGAATCGAATCATCCGCGGAGCCGGGCTGGCAGCATGACATCTGAAGTCACTGATTATTGATTTGTTTCTAGGTGGTCTCTCATTTTGGTGTTTCTTTGAGTTTTTTTTTTCTGCACAAATTGACCGGGAGGATGGTGCATGTTTAACATCGGGTTTCACGAGTGATTTATAATGAAGTGATAATTAGTAACATTATCTGTGATTGGGAAACTGGAAGAAGAGGGAGACAAATTTAGAAAAATCATGTCTTATTCCAAGGTTACTGCAAAAGAGGATGACTACATGGAACATTTTTTTTCTCAGTCTGCATCAAAATTCTGTAATCTTGACCAGGTTAGAAATCACTCTGGCATCATTCTGTCATTATGTTACAGTTCAGTGGTTTGAATTAGAAAACAACAATACTGAAGAAAATAAAAGCTACAAAAACTGACTTTAGTCAAGGAATTTCAAAAGTCAGAAACCCTTCAAACTTGCACCATTAAAAGAGAATATACTGTGATGCCATAGGGGAAAATAGCTCAAAACACAGTTTGGAAAACACAGTATCTTGTGCAGTGCTTTTTCTCTGTTATGTTTTATTTTACTTGTAAACAAAAGTGTGTACAGGATACAGTTGTGACAAATTGCATACCAAACATGATATTACACCACCATGCATTTCATGTGCAATAAATCATGATCAATACATCAGGTAGTGTTTTTATAACATTTACAGGCTTTCTGAGAAACACATTACACGCTGCAACTTTTCTACCGTACACTGGCAAAAAGTGTTAATTTATTACAAAACAATGCACAGCTAACCAGAATTGATATCAAGTGTATGAAATGTGAAATCTAAGGAGGATTCCATGATTTCATATTGGTCAGTTAAATTGTAACGACGTTTTCGCTGAAGAGAAACTTCAAGCTGAACTCACTAACATTTTCTAACGGACAACACAACGACATTGTTTGCCTGAGAAAATGAGCATATGGATTGTCTAGTTCATTAAGAATTCCACTTGTCCTGGTTCTGACAAACTCATGTTTTAAAATACAGCATAAGCAGCACTGAAACCAAAGTAAACTTCAACGATGAAAGAAACACTAATTTATCAGCAGAGAGAGAAAGAAAAAGAGAGAGAGTGATGATTAATGACATGCTTCAAAAGATGACACTTTTTACGATCCGAGAGGATATTTTATAGAAATCTCCAAAATGATACTGAATGACTGTGTAGGCCAACTGTTGATGTGAAACACTTGCCTCATTCAATGGCAAATACATGTGACCAAAAGTCATATTCTGCATGAGGGTGAGTGAACCTAGTAAGCTAAATTGTACGGCTTTTTACGATCGGAGAGATTTATTGACAGAAACCTTCATAAAAATGGAAGGAATGTTATCATAGAGGGACACACTTGCCTCATTCATTGAATGTGTGAGATTATTGTCATCCATGAGGATTGTTTGGGAGAGAGACCTGAGTAGGGGTGAAAAAATGTACACAAACTAAAGCACTTAATGATCAATGCAGCTGTCACTCAACATGAGCAGCAAAAAAATAAAACATACTGTAAATCAGCAAACAGAGAAGGAACCACCAAGTCAAATGACTTTGTGATTCCTTGCCAATATTTATAAAAACCAAAGGACAACCAACACGGATTCGACCACAAGTTCAACCACCTTACCCACCTTGAGATGTACATGTCTACCAGGTTTTACAAACTGTGACTTTTGCTGACCTCATGTGACCTTTGACCATCATAAAAACAAAAAAATGACAGAGATCATCTTCTCATCAAGAACTGCTAATGGTAGAAAGTCTGAAGTTTCAGCAACATTCAGTTGTTGAGATATCTCCCTTAAAAGAGGACAGGTAGGTTGTTAGTTGTTACATACATTTTACATAACTTTTTGTGCTTTTTTCTTCTTCCAAATTGCATACAAACCTCCTTAGCAGATTTGTGGTAGCTGAAAATGACCTGTCAAAGACAAATTCTGTCAAAAAGTGCCAAAGAAGAGCAAACAAGCTGTAAAAATTTTGAATTTTTCTGATGTTGATGTCCCATAAATGATTATTCAAGAGTATGAATTTCATGCCTCTCCCTAGTTTAAAAAAGGGGTGTTGTTTTGGTCAAAGGTCATCATACCTTAACTCTCCAGGCAAACGTTGATGACCGATTATCTTCCTTCCGATTAGAATTCAACACTATTGAAGAAACCCCCCAATTCTGCTTTTTCTTCTCCTTTGCATCACAACTGCCATTATGTACTTGCATGTCTGGAAACAGATGCATGCATGTTTGCATACATTATACTACTCAGAATATTTCTTAAAATAGGAAAGGGGGAGGGATGAAATACATCTAAATATTTCTGGCAAGGTTTTAACATTAATAGTTCAAAACAGCCCCAAATTCTCCCAGATTATGAGCAATTAACTGCATCTTCCAACTAAACCGTTACCCACCCTGTTGCTTACAATGACGTACAGTGCGAACAGCACAAAGCAAATGGATGGTTGCCTTTTTCTCAATGGCAAAATTATCCCTGTGCTATACCCTCAGTTTATATCCAGGGTAAATTCTGAACCCTTGATATGAATTCTGATAGTAACAGTGCCCCTGAGAACAGCTCTGTTTCTGTTTATCTTTTCATCCTCTTTTCCAAGCGTTTATACCCCAGGACACCTTTCAAAGAATATGACGAGACTCGGTTTCTAACGGATAGAGATCTCTCTCTGTGTAACGAGCAAGTCCTTACGAGAGCAAGGACTGAACGTTAAATCTACGAGAGTCAAAAACTAATGCAGATGTCGCAAAGTCTGTTCTTCCCTCAGGCCATGTGTACTGCAGAAGCTCAACACGCAAGTTGTATCCAGCAATGTCTGAGCTCTTTGAAGTAAAGGGAACACAATTTACAATAAAACATGATCAATTGTAACGCCGTGCACTGTTACTTACTATGAAAAGAGAAACATTCTCTGCTTTAATTAAAGAGACTGAGGGGATGGAGCACAAATACATCCATCTCACACTCAGTTTTACCGGGGTTAGCGAGTTTCTAGAGACGGAAAAAAGAGGCAGGATATCCGGTGTGGTTCGCTCGGCAGGAGCAGCGCAGACACAGAGGTTCATTATCGGTGATCACGTACAGGCGAATACTGTAATGTCATTATCAATGATTAAGAATGCTTGAAATAAAGGGAGACTAATGAAACTAATGAACAAAGAAACAAAACAATGAGAAGACAAGAAAGACAGGACATGAAAGTATAACAAAGAGGGACTAGAGGGAAACATACAGTAAATAATTTACTCACAAAATATGATTAAGTTTATCAAGGCGACAAATGGATGGTAACTTGTGATGGACGGATTGAACATACGACATAATTATATCTATAGAGCAGGTGGACAGGCTGCTCTCATTCCTATCCCAATGCAGACCTTCAAAGTGGTCCACCAAAAAGGTATCTTTAACATAAAGGAACACACAGAAACCTTAATCCATGAAATCTGATGCAAACGTAGAAACTTTTGATCTGTAACTTGCTGTTTGAGATCATTTTCAAAACAACTACAAAGAGCTTATGTTCCATCATTTGATGTACAATGATATTGGCCTTGAGATTTTGTTCTTAATCAAATCCTGTTTGGCAGGGCATTTGATGCCCTTCCCAACAAAAAGAAGTCATTTGCAAAGAAAGAAAAACACACATAGCAAGCAGAAATCAGACAAAAATGGAAGATGCATAACTTTTGCAAGTTGTAGGAAATGCTAAATAAATTTGTTTACCTGCTCATGACAGAGAAAAATCTGCCAAATCTAGGTTGTAATTTTAGACACTCTGAGGTACGATCAACGGAAAGTGTTTCCACGAATTCAAAGCTGAACGAGTGGATGCAGCCTCATTGTTGATGAGGATAATTAAATAGCAATTAATGGCAATAGTTTTAGACATGATCGTTAAAACTTGAAACCTTCAACGACAACTCGACAGAACGAATACGAGGACTATTTTTAACACGACAACCAATTTACGTAATAGCTGGCTTTGTTGCTCTCTACAATAAGTTTGCTTATCAGAAAGGGTGGAATCCCTTTTCTTTTATGTGTCTGTCATGAACAGTGACCAAAATGGCTGCTGGTGAGAAATATTTCTATGCATTTCTTGCATTTTTTGGTTTGCTTTTGACGGTAACACAATACCATTAATTTCTCACTCCCACTCTCATATGGCAAATATCGATACACCAGTTTTGCAGCACTGATGCAAGTCAAAATTGGTGTCGATTTAGACTGCTTAAACATCAAATTAAACAAAGTTGTCTTTCTGCGGCACTGATGCAAGGGTGGTCACAGACTTGGAGATTTTATTTCCAAGAAACAAATGAAGTCGAGAATCTATGTTGGACTGTCAAATGACAGCTCAGAAACTAAGCACTAGAAACTACAAAGAAATTACCCTCTACTTCAAGAGATCCTGCGCTTAAAAGATTTTATCTCTTGGATTTTTCCTCCCTCCCCCCATCCGAATTGTACTGCAAGACAAAGAACATTATCTGTACAAAGGGCAGACAACTAATTGGCATGGAGGAAAAGCTGGTAGGCAAGATTGCAACTTGCATGTATATTGATGTACTGTAACTATAAGGGTTTGTACATATGATGTAACAAACAGAACAAGTTTCTAATGTAAAGAGTAAAAAAAAAAAATCGACAAATCAAAGAGAAAATGCAAACCATGTGCAGATTTTTTACTTCGACTATGTCAACAAGAATTAATGAGACTTGAAAATTATTTTAACAACCTTCAAAATTTCCAATTAAATGAGACCAGCTGAGCCCACAAATTGTTCTCGATACGTTACGGTTCGATGATCATGAGAAGCACCTCCGAAGCAAAGTCAGATCAAAACCAGCCAAGACTACTTGGTGTCTAGTTGCCATATTGATAGGGAGACTGAATTTGCCTGATTCCACTTGAGATGAATGATACATCGCGGTGATGAACAAGTTATCTGAAGGAACTAATAAAATTCCAGGACCTCCTGCATTGTCAGATTGTGGAGGGGGGGAACTGCATAGGGTGACACAAGGTGTAACTGGTCTAGTATCTTTGTAAAAGGATAAAGGATTGACGTTATGACCAGTGTTTGCACCAGTCACCCGGGTATGCCAAGTGCTGACGACGTCAGGACCAAGTTCCAAAGGTTCGTTAACATATGGTGCGACAAACTTCAGTATGTCCAGCTAAGATCACTTCATTGTCATATTAGTATGTAAGTAGTACGTAAGAAACAGAAAATGATGTGCTACCACTTTACAACAGATTTCCGGCCGAACAGAAATTACGGGTGCCGGGGCATCCGACGGACTGTGGACGGTGGGTTATCGGAGTCCCAATTTCCAACTCAGTGCAAACACTTTTTATATGACTGATCAATACGACCCACTAGAATAAACTGCTCAGCATTCAGGATTTGTGATAATATTTCCACTAATCCAAAAACAACTTCATATCTTATTTCTCTCACTCTACCCCCATATATTTGACTCCAAACTGCCTGACCAATTTCCCTAAAGTAGTATGATACTTTATAGTTTCAAAGATTCATAAGAACTAGGGTGATTATTTTTTTTTTAACTTTAGGTCATGGTAAAGGTTACTCATAGTTCAAGATCAGTCTTCCCGTATCTTGCTTGAACTGACCACTTACCACTACCACTCTTTCAATGTTTACATTTGCTTCAATTTCCCTCAACATAAATCCAGCATTACTAAATGCGGTAAATAATTATGATATTTTCCGTAGTCTCATCTTCATAAAGCCACTTAAATATCTTCAGGCTCACAAAATTAAAAATAATTTTCAAAATCGTACCAGGATGAAGTCTGCCTCCACTTATGCATTTGTTTTCTAATAGGTTTTAGCTTTGTAAAGTGAGCAGATCTTTCCTACCCTTGGTTTTATTTAAGTGCTCCTCGCTCCCTCATCTCTGACGGTATTTAAAATAATCATCACTCGCCGCGTGCGGATGACCACAGCACTGTGAAGAGGTGATGAGTCAAATTTTTACATCTTATGAATCACAAGGAAATAATTGGAAGGATCCCCCATCAAGGTTATGATAAACAATTTGTGCAAATGGCCTCGAGGTTCAAAAGATGACAAATGATGACCATTTCCCTCCGAGAGGATTGGTCAAGTTTTATCAGTTACGTATTGAGTTAGAGTCACAACCTGCCTCATCTGTATTTATGCAGACTGCACCACTCTGAAACTTTAAATGCAATCTAAGCTATTCAACTAACATTACTTTCCCTCTATTTTGCGATTCTGTCAATGTGGCTCAAACTTTGCTGCTCGTTGGAAAGACGTCTGTGTAATTAAATCCCTGGGGATTTGCGGAGAGCACACGTCGAACATATTAAACATTCAGAACATGCGATACGCGAATGGCGTGAGGTGTGAAGGTAAGACCCACTACCCTTCTCTCACAGCCTCCAAAGCACAACAGTGCGAGTCTCCGGCAAACTAGCAACTGCCAAGGTCTCCATAATGTTTCAATTTGATTTACAATGTGTCAGACCCTCTGTGGAGCCTTGAATATCACAACACATGTCAACTCTCACACTTTACATGGTATACTATTTTAGTCACAGAAAAATAGTACTATGCTTCAGCTCTTCACACTAAAGAGACAAGTGAAACGGAATTACAGCGTAAAATGTACAAAGCACAATAACAAGAAAAAAATCTCCAACTCAACCATTTTTCTCTCGACTCTGTGTACATCAAGACACTTGTCTCTGCATTCACATTTAAAACAAAAAAATGCTACTGCAATTGTCTTTGCCTCAAACATGAAACAGAAAGTAAGGAGGCCCCTCGAAAATTGTGGGAAAATTACCATCTCAGTGTTTTTCTCTTTTTTTGGTGACTTTCCAGACTCCTGTGTTGATTTATCGCATCCTTCACAAAGACAGATGAAATCCCAGCAACGGAGTTTGTTTGAATGCTGAAGTTCAAGGGCTTTGAAAATAAAGGCAGGTTTCCAATAGCAGGATGACTTGTCCTGGCATTGAGGGACAGAACAGCATCTAATCCAAACACTGAGCTGAATCATGCGATGAACGGCTTTATACTGAGACGAACCTGACTTCAAAGTGGTGATGATTTGTCATCTCGAGATGAAGATAGGTGTGATTTATTTCTACTGACAGTTTTGTCATCCTAAGAGTAAATGATGAATCCATCAATTCAGGAGGATATTACATTTCTCCCTCTTTCCAAAACACAAACGAGAAACCTAATACCGTACAATGTGATGCATATTACTCTCTAACACAATCATACCTCTTTTTGGTCAAATTGCCAATTAAAATGTAACTTGCATTATAATCTCATCCTTAAAAGTGGTTTAATAGAAGCGCACACTATACTAATGTGATTTGAAATTAGCCACCACATATCAGTTGTGCATCACAGTCTATATTTTGCCCTCGGCTTTGCATTTTTTGCACTACAGTATGTTACTTGCATTCACCACATTGTGTTTACCCTTTGCAATCTGAGGTCAACATTTAACTTACCCTACAGGTGTCACGTTTATATTTTGGAAGGCTGCCATCACTACTCATTGTGGCAAATTCCATTGCAGATTCACACAACAGCCATGTAAGCAGTTCTTTGTGAAAGAACAAGTCTTTTGGTATTTGCAAAATTGCTAAACCTAATTCATAAACACAGACTTGGCAGATTTTATTTGCTTTGCTAAATTGCACAGTGTATCTTTATTTGTTTCATCAATGATTTTCCAAAGACTTGACTATGAAAATGATGTTTTTCAGTTGTGCGATTTTATAAACAATTCCGTAAGTTGAGAGATTGGACATTCTATTCAACATGGCAAAGCTGAGTTGAATACAATGTTTAATCTTTCACATCATGAAATTATTTACACTATTGCATGAATGGAAAACATTTGCTACATGTTTTACGTAAAAGCTTTACTGATTATCCAGTTATGTGTTGTACAGTACACACTACAATATATTGATCACTAACTCATTGCTTTGGGCTGAGTACAAACTAACCTAAAACTGTGGGGTAGTAAATACTAATTCCCGGTCGAGCATCACAATTGTGATGATTGTGCCAAATCAAGCAGGGTATGTGACTGCAAATACTCGATTATATGCATGGTATGTTACAGGCCTAACGTTATGTTCGTGTAACTCTTGTAGTGCTGCAAGGGTTGGAGGTGAGTTTAAGGACACAGAGATCATTGGCTCTTAAATGGGTGCTGGAAAAATCTACTATCATTGTGACACATACCACAGTGCACATAAGGCTTT
The DNA here is from genome assembly GCA_009801055.1 of Stichopus horrens. Taxonomy (NCBI): domain Eukaryota; kingdom Metazoa; phylum Echinodermata; class Holothuroidea; order Aspidochirotida; family Stichopodidae; genus Stichopus; species Stichopus horrens. The sequence goes on from VJOZ01025718.1 coordinate 15,439, forward strand.
CAACAAAGGAAGCCAAAAACATTTTCATAACAAACTATTCGCATGAGACTTAAACAATGCTGCATGACTTTTGGGTTTTGAAACGGCTAATCAGTTGGTTCACAAGTTGATCGTTTCACTGTCGCAAGCCCTGCATTTGAATCATTCAAGCGTAAATAATCTCAACACCATGAATTTGATGATCTTAAAACAAAAACGAACACAGGGATGCAATGGAAGTCTACAAGCGACTATTAATTTGCTCATCAGATTATGGTGTGCCATCAAGGTATACATAGTTCCATTATGGAGTAGGGTTCTTGTCAAAGGCATCAAGGCTACAACAAAGCCACTATAGAGAGTGGTTCTTGACACAGGCATAAATTCTGCAATTGAAAGAACATCTTTCAAGTGCAGCAATACACCACTTGATTTACACAGTCACGTAACTTAACCTAATTTTGATCGTCTAACTGCTAACGGTTACGCTGAGCAGCTTCCTTTCATTAATTTTAACAGACATAGGTCCTGTGGTCAGTGTCAAAAAAGAAAGAAGTTTATCTCCTGGTAAGGGAGGTCTTTATTTCCCACAAATTCTTAAAATAATTTGCACAAAAGAAAGGAAAACTTCCTGAGAGTGTTAAGTTTCAATCTAAATACACAAATTTCCCGAGAAGGGGCCTCCCTGCTTCCCAACTTTTTCCACTCTTGTGGAAATTGCAGGTCTACAAGACTTTTGTGCATGTACTGTAACTGCAAATTTCTATCAAACAGCAGTTAAGTTCTTTCACTCTTATGCACATCAAAATTTTCCTGCCCTCCTCAGTTTGCATTATCAGGTTGAGTATGAAAATCATATATCTTTGTTAAGTCTGCTGATCTAACCATGACTTCAGAGGTCCCATGTAAAACAGTCCTCTTCAAAATGGTCTTTGCAGACAACCCAACTTCTGCTGTATTTACATGAGCTAAATGAAACCTTGTCTGTCCTGATGACAAGAAGCCATACTCAACATATGACTGGATCCATCTTAAGGTTTGGAATTACAAAAAAATTCCTATTAGAGGCTTTTGAAGCCCCAATTGAATACCCAAATACTTGACACATGAGCATTCTGGAAAGCAGAAAATCATGGGCTAGCAATAGTATTTCGCCAGTGTTTACATTTGGTAGTCAACATCAGTGGGGGTTGCTGCATGTTCCGGAGACGATGTTGTTCAAATATGCCCGATGGTAATTTTTACTTGTCTTTTTACACGCAACTGTTGCTTTTGCCTTTAAGATGCTTCATCTTTTTTAACGTGAATCAATCATCGTTACGAATTCTGTTGAATAAAAATTTTTTCCAGCTGTGTTCTGAGCAGGCGACTCTAAACAGACAGCAAAATGCAGCACACTGAACCCACTTCTGAAGGAATCCAACTGAAATGTTGAAAAGACAGGGATCAAATAGCATGACTCAAAAGCATTTTATTACACATAGCAGGCTATTGATGTAGTTTCACCTGCTTCACAGAAAGAGGCCCCCTTTCGGGCTACTTCCAAAGCTTTTTACACTCAAGTGAAATAAACAACTGTTCACTGTGGAAGAAAACACTCAATATGCTATACACGCTAGCTCTTGGGGTCCTTAAACATAGAACGAATCAAATTAAGTCCAATAAAGAGAGATAAACCAAATAACAAATCCNNAAAAAAAAAAAAAAAAAAGGTGTTCAGGGGGTAAGGGGGGAGGGCAGAGAGGGGAAAATCTCATCATTCATTCCTGTATTCAAAATATGAGTCCAAACATGTGTACTACATTCTCAAAGTAGGTATTTCTTGGTATCATGAAAACACAACGCAAACACTAACAAAATAATATCATCAGAAAGATTTAGCTTTGCTCAGATATTAGCATGACAGATAGCCCATATTATTAAATGCACAAAATACTTTACCAGAAATGTCTACAAACTGTCTTCCAAATTACTTCCATGCAAGAACATAATCATGAGTTTTTTCCCGACACCATATGCTGTGGGTCCCCTCCCCCAACCCAAACCTATACGATTTGCTCTTTTGCATTCTTTGATGTAAAATGAAACGTAAGACTTTTTGTAAAATACACAACTTTATGAAAAGAAAAAAAAAAACAGAAAATCTTGATCTCTGAACTCACAGCTTGTCCAGATGAAGGGTCTATAAAGTCTGCCCAGTAACCAGCATTTGTCAAGACTTGGCAAATGTCTTCAGCACTCCCGATAAACTGGAAATAACGATAGAAAAACATGAGTCAAATGAATGAAAGCACAAAAGTAAAGAACAGCATAAAACATATGAAATTTTAAACGAAAGAAAGGCTTTACCAGGATATAGGAGGATTTAAGAATCCAAAGACCAGCTTAAAAATTCATGAGGATATCATATGTTACTAAGAACTGGCATATTTGTAGGCAAAGCATAAATTTTCTAACACCACATAGCATAAATGTCATCCAAGGTGGGAAAAATTGACATTGCATTACACCTAAAGAAAAAACAAACTCATCACCCCAGACAGTTTCAATTCTCCTAACCACTTATGTCTAGTCCCTCCCTCAGCCTGTCTTTAATTCCTCCACATGTGTGATCAAAACAATGGATCCCTGTGTTCGCTGTGTTATACGAGTTGCTTTGCGTCTTTCGAATTTGCTGTCAGTCAATAAGTACTGTAACTTAGTTGAGAATTTTCCTTTCTGGATGCTACAACTATAGCATCTCTCTGCACACTCGGGTCATATTACTTTGAAAATTTTCTTAAATTACCAAAATTCTTAAGCCTTGAAAATGTACTTGTAAAACACAATGAACACAACATTCCTTGGGGCTGAATTTTCTCTCAAGGAAGAAATGTATTGATCGTTACCTTTTTTAATGTTAAAACGGTGGTTCCCAAAATGGTACATTTCAACTCAAGATATTTACAAATTTACAGGGGCTGGTGAAGCAATCATGACTTTGGCTGACCAATTTAATTGTTACCTTCAATACAGCAAGTGTTTTAGCCAACAACAAATAAAAGATATCCTGCTATAAGTTAGTCAATATCCCACCATAGGTATTAAATACACATGTGATTCCTAACAGTAGTTATAAGGCCCTAGTGGGTGAAATATTAGTGGTGAAACTGAGTAGTCTCTTCTCAACAATGTGTAAATTTTGCATCCACTAACAGGTAATTACGAAGTCGGATTACCTTTCAACTTTAGGTAATTTCTGAATAGATTTACTTACCTTACATGCTATCTAAAGAACAACTACATAAACCAAATGCTATAAATGTCAGCAAAAACCTTCAAACATATCTCCTTCACTGGACATGCTTGCCACAAAAGCAAACCCCTGCCAGAAGATCTATATTTTCAAAATCACAAAATCTGTTAGGATTGGGTGGAAAACCAGTACACAAATCTGAACTGGTACTGAGGGACTAAAATTACCCTCTACCGACTGTCCATAACCACTTTTGCAAATTACCTGGTACCAGCCAAAATTTATCAGTAAAGGCACCATCTCAAAAGAGTAAACAATTGTTATCCTTGAGCTGTAGCATTAATACTCACATACCAACATCAAAACATTCAAAATGTACAACAAACCCAATTTAAAATATTTCATTTCAATGGTTCACAACAAAAAAAAAACTGAACTTTTTTGAAAGACAGTGTATAAATCGCTGTAAACAAACATGGTTTGTATGTGAGAGCCTGGTATAGACTACACGGTGCTCTAAATCGCATTTCAGCGCTGGTGCTTCATACTTGCTAACATGATCATCTTAGAAAATGGAACATGTAGCAGATGATCCACACTGCACCCATAGGGTAGGGTCCAACACTGACTGCATGTGCCGCATTGACAATGGTTGCAGGTATATACAGTACAGGCATGAGGAGGACTTTTACAAGGCTGACATTATTACATAATCATGTGATTTTCTGATTTCACTCGAAAGAGGAGAAGAGATAAAGGATGATCGTGTGAGTCTTGTCCTCTGTAAATGTTCACAACATACGTGAATATGATGATTAAGTTGAATGCAAAGATTGATGTCATTTTTTTCCAAGGTGTTGTTTCACAATTTTGCTGGTCGTATTTAGTGTCAGCATATTTTTTACACCAAAAGTTGGAAAATCACAACATTCCACTTTTTAGCAGATTTAAAGTTCAGAAATTGGGACAATTCTGCTTAAAATGGAAGACTTCCCAAGTGTACTAATTTTAGCCAGGATAAACCCATGCTTACATCAATGGAATTTGTCTATTGTTTTTCGAAAAGTTACGGCAGGCTCTGCCCACATTTAGTGACCTAGGCGATGGAAATACCGGCGAACAACTGTGTGGTGGTTGCTGCGGTGCTCTTTGCACATGACACACAGAAGAGCAGATGACAATCTTGTCAACAAGCTACAACATGACAATTAGCAGCATGGTGCGGCAGAGCAGGTCAAAACCTACATAAAGCAACATACATGGTGACATGACTCTGCTCTTTGTACTATGGAGGATGTGACAATATATTACTAGCGCCCTCAATTTTTAAAAGTAAAAATACAAGGAGAGTTAAGAGTGATGTGTACTTTAGGCCTGAACACATAGCATAATGATACAAAATGTCGCAGGCCACTGGTACAAACAGTAAGATATCATAACACTTTCCTTAAACAGCATGAAGTCTTTAACTTACAAACAGGCGGCTGTTCATTTTCAGAAAACGATGAAATACATAGTCATCCAGGTGGTGAGGCTATTCCCTATGAATCCCACCACATTACAATTACAATTTTCAGAAGGCTTCACAAGGTCTTTCCTGTTTTTTCTTTTTCTCCACAAGACAATTTTGTCCATATTTTACCTTAAAATTGTATGCTATGTTGTTAAGCTTACATGACAAGTTTAAAATTTGTGTAGCATTTAATTTTTGAAGCGATATACTGTAATTGATCAAGCTTTCGTGTATAGCAAAGTTTCTATAGTGCGGCATGTTTTTGGAACTACAGAATCTCTGGTTTATAGCAGCACAAAATTTTAAGGAATGTAAACTTTATATCCACAGAAATTCACAGAATTTGGAAAGTTCAAACCATAATTTCCCTTTTCTATCGTGTTAAAACTTTCACTCTACATTATTACAACAGTCTATAAAGCACAGCATTAAGTTAAGTTATTAAGTTCTTCCTGTTTGTTACCACTTTGAACAAGTGGAAGTACTAGTACATCACACAGGTACTAACATTCCAAAAATGACGGTGCCAAAGGTGTCACCCAAACCTATTATTACCAAATCCGAGATCGACCCTGCTTTAAACTCAAGTGTAAACACCTCAAACTGTTTTTTTCAAGGATGGGGTAATTTACATTTGATGATCCCTGAACATTGTAATGAAACCCAAGACTCTTTCTAGGAATTTCATGTCAGCCTGTCCACTTAAGAAACATTGAATTCGTTCTGATATCAAGTTAGAGGTATAATCCTCACTTCATCTGTTTCTGATTTTCCGTGTTTTACTTACATGTTCTAAGAGATCTTCTCTCTCCTTCTCAACATCAGGTGACCAGGCACTCATATCCTGAGTCGTCCTTTGACATAACGTCATAACTGTGACATTTTCCTCGTCCTGAATTCCACATTCTGGAAAGAGGTCTTTAAAATCTACAAAGAGACAGGAGCATCAAAAGTTCAAAATGACCGAGAAGAGAAATTAATTCAGACCAAAACCGACAGCAATGACAAACCACCCAAATCTGGACAGTCTACAGTCTGTCAGGGACCTGGGGTATTCAAAAATGTAACTTCATTAGGTTACAAGCTTTTTGTGAAGTCATAATATGACATTTTACTCGGCACATTCATATAACATGTACTTTACATGCAGCCAGGTATGATAATGAAGTGTGATAATGGTATGATAATGCCAAATTTTGTCACACATAGGTGTGCGTTGTGAAATGTTAGATCCGGCAAGCAGATCCAGAACCGGGTCCTGACACGGTCGGTTGAGTGCCTGGGACAAACAGTGATATGAGCAGATATATATACAGTTTAAAATTTATCTGATACATCTGTATTCATAGCATGCCAAGAAAGAATTCAAGAAGAAATCAGCAGTGATTTATAACATTCTGTCAGCAGTGTACTTGAACACTGAGCACTTTAAAATGAGGCACGCTATAACAGATCCATAACTTCTAATGAAAGGTTAATGAACGCTGGACCATGCATTAACTGTGGGATAATGCACGATCAGGTTGGGGGTTAATGCGAGGGATGCATGAGGGCACAGACCGAGTGCACCCAAAGAAAGCACTTACACTCAAGAGTGCATTAGCCTACGTTTAATGCACCGGTTCAAGGTTTTATTAACTTTGTTCACACAAACAAAATAAGATTATGATAAATAGATATGAAAACGAAGGGAAATCTTTTATTAACCAGAAAGCCAAAAGGCTTTGTGATTCCTTGCTACATGGTTATATTATAACAAACATGAATTATCCAGACGACAAGTATAAGATCAAC
>VJOZ01025735.1:0-15288 GCA_009801055.1 Stichopus horrens
TTATTTTATGGCAGATTTGCTTCAGAAATGCAAAGAAAACAATTGGGTTTGATCGTTCCGTTTACACCCTCAATAAACGTGTTCATGATGTCCCAGTACATGCAAGCAGGTAGTACCATAGCTATGCTTTCTTTTACTATCTTAACGACAAAAATATGTTTTTCATCTTTACCTGAGGAGGAAATGTCTACCTGCAATCTGCAGGGAGTATAGCAAACAACACTGGCAGAATCAAACACCACCTCTTTGAAACAAAGCTCAGAGTGTTAATTCCTATAATACTCATATACAAGGCACTTATTACATCACCCATTTATGATAAATTTTTATTCATAAGTTAACTACAATTTGTTTTTCTCCCAATTAGTTTACTTACAATTTTAGACACGGTTTTTCACAGGCTCGGTCAAGCTTTTACTGACTGGGTATCTGGACAAACCAAAGGCAGTTTCAGTGTTCTCCACAGATTTTCAAGAGAGGGGGAGGGGTATATGCAAAGTGCATACTAAATCCCCAGTGAGGGGTGTGGGGGGTTAACCCCAGCGATCTGCACGGACACCTCACTGTACAGGGTAGTAGTAGTTTGCACCACACCAATTAAAAAAATTCAATTAAAAATAGGATCTACTTGTCATCATAGGCATTCTGGTCAAACCTTGCATCAACTCAAGAGTATTTTGGCAACCCTGCAAAAGAACTCTAGGGACACTGCAGTGTAACACAGCTGTTTAATAGTTCAAATCAACTGCTGCTAAACTTCAATCAATACCACTCAGTTTTCCAAAGGACAATTGAAGTGAAAAATGTGGTTGTCCCTTTCAAAGGTATGAAGTCCTTGCAAATTCTCATCATTCTCAAAGACAACAAAACTTTTTTTCTATGAAATGGACACTCCTTTATCGTGCTGTTTCCAATGTAATTCTTGGCGTGATCCTGGACCATAGCCAATATGGTATTGCATAGAATATATGAGGTGAGGGAGTATGGTGCTGTGAATATTCATAACCGTATTTCATTCTATAGCTTCAAATAACTTACAGTACGAAAATATGGATTTGGAAAAGGGGCCTATGAAATGATTTGTCTCTTAGAACAAAATTGAAGAAAAATCTGGCCAGTTGTCCTCTTTGCTCCTTCTATGCTCTCTTCTCCTTTCTCCTACATACCCCCCTCATCCCCTCCTTCTCACCACTCCTCCCCCTCCATGATGCTCTACCTTTCTATGCTCTTAACATTAGGGAAGTTCCCCGACACTGTTGACAAGCATACTTCCCTTTTCTGTACCCAATCGCCAATCACTTAGCCTAAGGGAAATAAATGATTCCAGGGATGTGCAGCCGCAGCAGCTAATCCCAGATATTCAGAGTAGCTGATTTCCATTTTGAAGTCGTATGGCATGCAAAGGAACGGATGAATTAAAGTAGACTTTTGCACGTCTTCAGCATTTAATTTGAAGAAGTGATAGCAATGTGACTTGAGAAAAGAGTCATACAAGGGGGAAAAAAAGAGGATGCAACATAGATCCAAAAATAACATGACATAAGAAAAAATCATGTTTACAAGACCTGGTGGTGACAAAATTGTCATCAGAAAGACCACGGGAAAAGGGTTGGTTGGAGAGAGGGATAGTATGAGGATAGTAAGAGGGATAGTAAAAGGGATACAAAACAGGATCCAATCTGCTAATCAGTATCTTCTCCTTCAATGTCCACTTGGAACATTCTCGTATCAAGCACTGATTTTTTTGAAATTCGAGACNNTTTTTTTGTAAGATAGCTGAGGATAAAATGCTTTCGTTTAAACAAAAAGGGTGCCCATCATGGATCACAGCTCTAAAGTCTCATACCATAGTACTTCTGCACTACTAGTGACTTAAGTTGCTGTATAAAAACATTGGATATGGCTCCTTTCCCATGGTTGAGACTGCTCTTCCATGGTGGAGACTGCTCTCCCATCGATACATGCTCCTTCTCCATGGCTGTCACTCCTTTTTCCATGGACATGAATCCTGTTCCATCGATGTGACTCCTGTTCTATGGATGTGACTCCTGTTCCATGGATGTGACTGATTTCCCACAGATATGACACCTTTTTCATGGATGTGACTTCTTTTTCCATGGATATATGCTCCTTCTCCATGGCTGTGACTCCTTTTTCCATGGATGTCACTCCTGTTCCATGGATGTGACTCATGGATTGTGACTGTTTTTCCACAGATGTGGCTCCTTTTCCATGGATATGACTTCTTTTTCCATGGATATGGCTCATTTTGTCCATGGATGTGACTCCTTCGCCATGGACATCACTCCTTCCATTGATGTGACTCCTGTTCCATGGACGTGAATCCTTTACCATGGATGTGACTGCTTGTAAAAGGATGTGACTGCTTGACTGCAGATGTGGCTCATTCCTTTTTTATTTCTTTTGATGATTTTGTATGTTCCTTCCTATAGTTGGGATGTCTTGATGCATAAGTTCAATTTTAGCAATAAACTGAACATGATTAAAATAAGGACATGATTAAAACAAATGACGTGCAGAAGGGCAATTTTAGTGAAATCTGTTTCTTCACAAATTTCTGAAAGACCAGACTGTCAATGGCCTTACATGTTATTTATGACTACCTTTTACATATTTTGTCAAGTATTTTCTCATGGATGGTTACTGACAAAAGTGCCAAAATAACAGATCACAAACTGAAACTTTGTCAACGCATTGCATTTGAACAGAGGCCTAAGGGGACTGACTCCGTCCTCTTACACTAACACCGAATTTCTTTGCCATTCCTGACATTTCTTTTTCCTTCTTCTTTTTATGCTTGCATAAAGCTCCTCCATTAACCCTCACTAATTAAATAAAAAAGTCATCTGATCTTGCACTAACTTAACCTAACCATTCTAATATGACCATCAGAAAAACGTAATACAAAGTGACTTGCACACAATGGAATCACTGATTGAAAAGTGCTCTGTATTGTTGAACACAAATCTTTCTCAACATTTACAGTCCTATTCACCATTTACAAACGTAATAACTTAGTAACAATTAACTGGGAGGGATTTCTGCTGAGGGAAGACAATGGATTATATGGGCAATTTAGCAAACAATTGCCTCCCGTGCCCTTGCTAAAATAAGTGGTACAAAATGGTTGCCAAGGGAGTGAACAAACAAATTCTTTTGAAGAACAATATCTTAAAAGAGATTACTTAAAAGTATAGGGTCAAGAGACACCCAATCTAAGATAAATTCTGGTGCCATCTAAAGAGGTCAAAAAGTACTAAAAGTGTGGACGTAGCCAAGATATGTAATTTTACAAACATTTGCTGTGGGAAAGCATTATTATGCAGAATAATTGTTCTGATATGCCATAGGCCAAGACAGTAAGTTTGGTAAACATGTATCTCTTTCCGTTAAAGAAATCTTCTAATTTTGTCATTATTTTCGATGTTTGGCTAGCACCTAGCTTTCAAGGGCAAATGTGCACGATCCTCCACTTCCTACTAATTCTTCCTCTATGGTGTGGGGTCTTCACATCAGACATCAACACGGTTGTGAGATGAGAGTCCTGGTGCGGCGTTCCAACTACGAATATTAATCTGCTGTTTTCATGAATTCTAATAGCTGTCAAAACCGGTTATTTTCAATCAACACTTGGGCGACCAAGAATGAAATCTGACACCATCTCTGAAACTATGGCCACTCTTGTAAACATGTTCGGTGTCGTCTCCTTAATATGAGCTTATGCAAGTGATAGACCTAGTGACATGCATGTTAAACTTAAGTGGTTCAATGACTTATGACGAGGTACATTCGGAGAGAAGGTACTTGCTCCCAAGTAGGCTGGATGAATTGTCTTTAAGTACCCCAAAACTGCACCATCATGTACTATCTCGCCGTCTAGCTGGCAAGAAACGTCCATGTTTTGGGGACAAATGTCGACCGACATCATGGAAATATGTTGCATAGAGCTACAAATTCAACAGTTAGACATATGAATATTCATATCCACTTTTTATGCACCAGTGACAAGAAAGAGGGAAACAGTTGGCAAGGTCAAAAAAAAAAGACTCAGGTACAATCACACAAAGAACTATATCAGGATGCAAAATACAAAAGGATTCAAGGACAGGAAACTGGAAGAAGTCATGTTCTAGAGTCAACATTGTGACTATGATTTACAGGTTCAGTATCAACGTGATGAAAGTACGTACTTGTCAGATTCATTGATATTCAAGAGTCCATGGCTAAGGCCAATTAATAAGGGTTGTGAGCAGTGTCTCAAGAATTCTTAAAGGGATCAGTGTCAGGACGGACGATGGGTGGAAGTCAACAGAGTCACAGATATTCATAATTCAATGGTAGATAGAACTACTGAACTGTGATGAAAGGTGTCACAATGATTCTTGAAGCGAACAATAGCAGAGGAATATACAGACCTCATCAAAGTCGATGGGATTAAAGGTAGATGAAGCTATTTACTAAGGGAAACAGACAGTGTCACAATGATACTAAAAGGAATCAGTGACAGGGGAATGTTGTAGAAGTCATCTGAGTCACAACTTTTTAATCGCAGATAGAACCACTTAACTAACAGTGAACAGTAACACGATGATTCTTGAAGGGATCGATTGCAGAGTGATGTACAGATGTCATCAAAGAGATCAAATGGTAGATAAAGCTATTTACTAAGGGAAATAAACAGTGTCACAATGATACTTAAAAGGAATCAGAGACAGGGGGATGTGTAGAAGTCATCAGCATCACAAGTATTTAATTGCAAACAGAACTATTTCATAACAGTGAACAATAACACAATTATTCTTGAAGGGATCAATGGCAGGGTGATGTACAAACCTCATCAAAGAGATTAAATTGTAGATAAAGCTATCTACTAAGGAAAATAAACAGTGTCACAATGATACTTAAAAGGAACCAGTGACAGGGGAATGTGTAGAAGTCTATCAGAGTCAGAGGTATTCAACTTATCAATGGCAGATTGAACTACTTAACAACAGTGAACAGTGTCACAGTGATTCTTGATCAATGGCAAAGGAATGTACAGAAGTCATCAAAGTCAAAGAGATGAAACTATTTTATAGGGTAAAGGGGGATTCTTTAAGGAATCAGTGACAGGGGAATGTGTAGAAGTCATCTGAGTCACAGGTATTCAACTTTTTATGGCAGATAGAAGTACTTCACAACAGTGTCACAATGATTCTTGATCAATGACAGAGGGCAGTCCTTGGCAAAAGGCAAAAACAACAGAATGGAACAAACAGAGGGTGTCACGATGTTAATAACATTTGAGTATGCTTAATTTTCTGAATCAGAAGGACTTAAAGCCAATAATGGTGCAAATGACGTTTGTGTCACTAAAATTTAGAAATCAAGAACAGACAGAGCTTTGGTTCTGTAATGAGGGTCTTGTGAACTTCAGGATCACAGCAAGATCGGTTGAAATCCAGTGGTCAACTACAACAATATTTGTAAGCTACCAAATAAGGTTGATTTAAAAATTGTAGTCCAATAGATGGATGAATGTATGCACAGTCAAATCAAGGTTACAAGGATCCAAAGATCGATGACGACTAAACATGTACATGTCACATGGACTTTATGCCGTCCCTCATCCCTGTCCCCAATTCACCTCTCCCTAGGCTCCACCGCTGTCTCTTTGGTGAATATTAAGATGAACCTCCATGACAAGTACACCATGCAGAGTGGACCTACAGTGAAGTTTTTACACCACTTCAATCCCAGTCTAATTTTCCCCATTTGTAAATACACCTTTAGAAATACATCAAGTCCATCAACTTGGTCAAGTGGTTTGTGTTAACATGAAGTTTGAAATATAACTGTTCCCTGAAAGTCCCCCCTGCCCCTAACTGACATGATGAGAATCAATGTGATGAGTGCATTAATGTAGTCACATCATATTGCATACATAATTCAGAAAAATACTTTGATGTTCCTACTATTGTTCCATTTTTCAGACGTGTTTTGGGAGGATCTTCATGACAGGTGAAAATTGCATCAAAGAAGTCACTGAAGCACAACACAAGGCAAAGCAGATAGGATGAACAAGTGTTGCTAGGTAACGAGAGTATGCAGAACATCTCTCAAACCCCCGACATGTAACAGCAACCGCTCCACAGAAAGGCTGGCTACTCTTGAAAAGAATAACAATACTCCAAAAGTTCCTTATTTTTCTGAGTTCTTTCATTGTGACCTAATCCTGATGTTTACTACATATTTGCCGCCCCATCCAATTTCTTATTTTCGTCGTCAGTTTTTACTCATCAAGGCCACCTCTTTCTTACCACGTGGGTAATGAGAATGGCCTCTTCCAAAAATCAAGGTAAATGCCCCCTGAATATTTTCTCCTCCTGTTGACCTGGGAATGGTGAGTAACTCTTGAATTTTCACCCCTTTTCGTCTCCCCGAAGTTAGAATAAACTACGGCATACTGGACAGCTTATTTTGCTCCAACATTCCCTACGACTGTATGTACACCATGTTGTTGGCAGACCTACAGCTGACAGAATATTAAACAGTTGCACAAAAAAAAAACAAAAAAAAAAAAACTGCAGATCCACCTCTGCTTGGAAAACAGTAGATACAGGCCTTCTCTGACATTTAACTCTCCACCATGGTTCAATGGATTACTTGGCATCTTGATTCAAGTTTTATCTCTCTGGTTTCCATTCTTGTCCTAGAATCTCATGCAGATTTATGCCCTGAATTTGAGATTTGATATTGTATTAATTTCATTTAGCCCACAGATGTGAAACCCCATACTTACTTCGATAAGACGCAGTGCACGCAGTTGCAAAACAAACAAGAGAAAAACACAAAGTGACCAAAAATAATTACTGTAATGTATATTACACAGAACAGTTTAAAAAAAAACACTTTTATTCAACATGTCATCACTGATGAAAAAACATGGGCTCTGGCGACTGCCTGTAGATAAGAAACACGTCTTCACAATCGCAATTCTTGACACACACACAGTGATCTAAATGAGATGGGAAGAGCACTAAGCTGTCATATCTATGACTAGAATCAGCAATTGATTGAATAATCAAGAAATTTACCTTTATCTGTGGCTAAATCTGTATGGTCATTATAGAGTAAAATTGCACATTTACTTTCTTTAATGCGAACAAAGGATCCAAATGTAAGTGGTGCAGAACTTTCAATCCTGATAGCATATGCCCAAATAGCAAATTTCCATTTCAAACATCCCATGGCCCCTGGGCCAAAGAGATCGAGGTTAAGGGTGTAACTAAGTGTTTGCAATGGGTCCAAAATTCGAACACGGGTCCATAGTCCATAGTCTACCCACAGTCACCAATAGTCAGTCAGATACTAAGGTACCCAAAAATATAACTTGTGTTAGGCCAAGAGTAAATTCACTGTGAAATCAGAATAAGATATTTTGCTTTGCATGTTAATATACTACAACACCAAGCTGACTTGCAGAATTTTCATTTCAAATTAATTTCCTTTAACAACTGGTTTGGTTATGGGACTCATTAACTGGCAATGTTAGCACACCGATGTACCTCAGTGTTATGACAGAGTACCTTGAAGTTACAATTTACTAAGAGTAACGACTCAATAAAGACAATTCTGCGCAATGCACTTGGTATATCTACAAATGTATCTACTAACAGTGCCACAGGAACATTGGGTATTTGAGTATTCACAGAGCATCTCACTTTGATATCTTCAAATTGTAGAAACCGGCCCTCAGTCGGCTTAGTTCAGGTTATCAAATACCATATGAATCAAACACCTTTGACACTGAGGTACTGTAAGCTGTATGGGAGCACTGACATTCATCCTAAGGGCCTCCGTTCTAATGACATTATGTCAAACTATCATACACAAAGGCAAAAAAAGCCACAAAATGTGACAAACTGGGACATGATTCCACAAAGTGACAGCATCACAGACAACCCTTCAAAGTTGCACAATGTCACAGACAACCCTATGAAGTCACACAATGTCAAACACATTCAAGATGTAACAAACTGCAACACTGTCACAAGCAGTATCATGAACAGTATAACAAATAGCCACAGTGTTGCAAAGCATTACATGTTCTCACAAACAGCCACAAGTCACAGTTACACAATGTTACTAAGACACAATTTCACAAACAGTCAGGGTCACAAACAGCCACACAATGCCACACAGTTACATAATGTAAGAAACAGGGACACATGGCACAAACATTCATTGTCGTAAGCAGCTACACAGTGTCAAACACACATACAAGATGTCACTATTAAACAGCTACACTATGTCATAAACAGTATCACAAACAGCCACAGTGTTGCAAATTGTTAGATGATGTCAAAACAGTCACACAATGTCACTAATTGGGACATAATATCAAAGGAAACAGGGACACAATGGCATGAAACATCCCATGTTGCAACTAACAGCAACAGAGTGTCAAACAGGGTGTCACACACATAGCCACACAATGTTGCAAACAGCATGAAAAACAGTAAACAGTGTTAAAAACGTTAAGTCACAAACAACCGCAAAATGTGGCACAAATCAATAGCCACACACTGTGACTATAGACGTTCATCCAGCTGCCATTTAATCACCAAGTCTGACATGGTATCCAAGATGGATTAATACTTTGCAGATCATTGGTGTTTTAATAGATCAGAATGACTTTCACCTGGGATGATGAGTAGCACAGATTGTAGTATGTGATCTACTATGTCTTCCTTATGTTGTAGTCATCCAATAGGCGCAGTAAAACAGTAGATACATCAAACCGGCTTGACGTTCACTCCATTTTGCTTTTGACATTCATCATTTTCAGTATCCATTCAGGTTTTTGTGTTTTCACATGCTCCATGAGGTTTACTTCTGTTCGTGTATGCTCACTGAGATTTACTCCTAGTCCCTCATGCTCACTGAGGTTTACCCTGGCCTTCCTATGCTCATTGAGGTTTATTTCCTCTGCTCCAGTGCTCACCAAGGTGCACTCTGTTTTTCGTATGCTCATTGAGGTTTCCTGATTCTCTGATGCTCCCTGAGTTAGGTTCACTCTGGTTGTCAAATGATCACTCAGGTTTACTCTGGTTCCTCATACTCCATGAGGTTTACTTTGGTTTTCCTGTGCTCAATGAGGTTTCTTTCTTGTTTTCTCATAACTTACTGATGTTGGCTCTAGTCCAGTTGTAGGCAACCTCGAACCTATGGCCTGCAGGGTGTATGATATCTGGCAGTGAGTTTTTGCAACCCATGAGATTTTTCAAGAAGAAAAATCATCAGTGACAGATGGCTCATTAAATGCTGCCAGGTAGGTTTGTATTTCATTACTTACCAACAAGGACTGAGATGTTTTTGTGAATTAAGATTTGTATTGCTTGATGAAAGTAGTTAGAATTAAAGCTTTGAAATCAGTAGAAGGTCATTGGCCAGGTAAGGTCACAAAATTTCACTCCTCACATCTGGCCTGTTCAGACAAAAAGGTTGCTCACCCTTGGTCTAGTCCACCATGCTCATTGAGGTTTAACGCACTTCTCCAGGCTCACTGTACTTTACTTGGGTTCTCTTATGCTCACTGAGGTCTACTTTGGTTCTTTCATGTTCACTATCATGTTTATGCTAACCTCTCATGTATACTGAGATTAAACCCAGTTTCTCATGCTCACTGAGGTTTACCATAGTTCCTTCATGCTCATTGAGTTTTACTTTATCTGTCACACTTACTGAGGTTTACTCAGGTTCTCTTATGCTCACTGAGGCCTACTTTGGTTCTCTCATGCTCACTGATGTTTATGCTAGTTTATAAGGCTCACTGAATTTAACACAGATCCTAATTAACGCTTACCAAGGTTTATATAAGTGGTTCTTTCATACTCACTGAGGTTTACTTTGACTCGATCATACTGAGGTATAATCTAGTTCCACGTGCCCCATGAGGTATAACTCTGATTTTCTCATCCTCACCGAGGTTTCATTCTGGTTTCCTTACCCTCAAAGATGTTCATGCTGGGTCCTACTGCTCACTGAAGTTTAATCCCGTTCATGCTTACTGAGGTTTACTGTGTTTCTCTTACGTGCGATGAGGTCCAGTATCTCTCTGTCATATTCCTTGAGGTTTACCCTGATTCTCCCACAATGAGTGGGGAAGTTCATACCGGTTTTCTATCATTCTAACATCCACACAGGCTTGATCCCATTCTTTAAAGTTCACTAAAGTTAATTCTTTAATGAGTTATCAAAGTATCGCAATGCCCACAGAGGTTTCTCTTGTTTAAAGAGGGTTTTGTTCTACCACAGTTTTTCTCTTATAATCGATGCTATTTTATTTGATCTCCTTCTATCACTTGAGGGTCACTCTGTTGTGATGGTACTCTGGAATGCATGATATTTTCCTGTTATTTTCGTTCTCTTTTGTTATTTACATGCATATTCATGTCCAATGTTGGTCATGGTACACTGACATCCATTCTGGTTCACTGATCTTCCCTTGAGTTTCAGGTTCATTTCCTTTACATGTTTACTGGCATTCTTTCTTTGACTTTCATTGTCTCTTCAAATATGGTCAGGGATTCTGCCAGGCAATACAGGGAATTGGTTCCCCCCTACCAGAAGAATGAAGGGGGGTGCAATCCCCTTCTCGTTTCCATACAAATATAAAATATTGAATTATCTGAGTCTGTTACCTGTTACCGTTGGAACTTACGCAAAATCAATGGGACCTGTAAACCCTTCAAATTGCACCTTATACAAGGCCTTGAAACAAGTTGTTTTCCCCTATGAAACCACTTGAAACTTTAACCAAGGATGACATCACCGTGGAATCAAAGTTTAGCGGTAACGAATCTCACCCCCCTTTTTTTTTCTGGTAAAATCCCTGATAAGTAGCATTTCATTATGGTCATACATGTTTACCAAGGTATTAAATCCTAGCTGTTTAAAGACTACTCCACTCACAAATTGGGTTTTTAAAATGAAAGAGATAAAGTATTTCCATTACAGGCACTCCAAACCCCACTTCCATATTTTATTCATAACTTCAGATATTGCTCTTTGATGAAAGACTTCTCTCAAAAACAAAGATTTCCAGTCGCCTCAAGATCACAAAATGCTGTGTGACAATAGGCAAGTTACTGCAGAATGTCTTCGCCATTCTTTGAAATTGAAGTACATACTCAACCTCGAAATTTGATACCAGAGAAAAATTTGCATTGGGGTTACTGTAGGTTTAACTTAAAAATGTTGTAGAAATTAAGATTGCTGTTCTTGAACAATCCTAATGTTCTTGTTAAGACAGTCATGATTATAAAGAAACACAAAGGATGTTCAAGCAGTTGTGTGATACCAAAGACTATCCCATGGTGCAATGCACCATTCTGAAATACGTATTTCTTTGAAAATCATTAACTTTCAAATACACCATGCTATTCAGATACACTTTTTTCACCAATAAAGAGAGAGACATATTGTACATAATTTCTATTTAGTGTCAAATCTTTGGTGGACAATTTCTCTAAAGGTACTGGAAGGTCAACTGTCTAAGCCTTTGCATATGTGACAATGAGTCATCATCCACAGGGAATGACTTTTTTTTTATTTAACCCCTTCACCAACAGATGCTACAGACATCCCACTTCAGAAGAAAAAGAATACCAATACAATTGAAAGTAAATAATCTTATATCATTGCTATATTTTATACCTTAGTGCAGCAACAACATAACTTTTTGCTTCCAAGAAAATATGAATAGCCTATTTCACTCACTAAGAAAATTAAACCAAATTAATACTTATCAGTTCAAAAAGCAGTAATCAAAATAGTATCTCAACTTGTCTCCCACTGTTCAGAAAAAAGCTTAAAAGTTTAAAAAAGTGTAGAATGCCCATAAAGCCATATGTAAGGGAAAAGTAGCAAAGAGTGCACTTACTGTGTGGAGACAAGTGCGGAAGGAGTGATTAAGGTACATACACCTTAAACTGAAACCACTTATGAAGGCAATGTTGCAACCAATTAGTCACTTGCATTGATGGTAACTAACTATCTTTTTTAGTTTCACAACCTTAATGTAAGCCACTGTGAGCAAGGATTTATATAAATTGAAATAAAAAATACTGAAGAGGCCACACGTAACGGACTATTAACATACCTCCACTCCGCAGGACAAGAGTATTGTTCAGTCTGTGTTCTGCAGTTAATCCTCTGAGAAACCATTGAGCACTACTTCCACTCACGCAAGATGATAACTCATCACTTTTATGAAAGCTTCATTTGGTTAATCTTTTTCAACCTCCATGATCATTTTCCCATTCTTCATTTTGTTAAATGTATACCTTAGCTTGTTCTTGTTACTATTGTTCCTGTTGTTCTAGTTGGTACTGTTCATTCTGTTATTATTGTTGTGTTCCAGATGTTGTTGATGCTGCTATCACCAATGATGTTATTGGTGTTCATGCTACCATAACTGTTGTTGTCATCTTAGTGTTGTGTTGCTGATACTGTTATTCCTATTGTTGATGTTGCTATTATCATTGATATTCTGGCTGGTAGTTGCTGTCATTGTTACTTTTGGTTGTTGGTACTGCTATTACTGTTGTTGTCCCTACTGTTAATTTTTGTGAACATTGGTGGTAATTCCCTTTGATTGTTATCGTTATTGATTTTTTTTATTATATTGTTGTTGTTTAGTGGTGATGTTGTTCTCATAGTCCCTCTTTTCATTGATGTTTTTGCTGCCATTGTCGGTGTCACAGCTTCCAAATTTGCTAATGCTGTTTATTGTTTTTGCATTTTTGTTACTGATTACTGCCGATCAACTGTTCCTCACAATCTTGTTCAACTGCTGAATCAGCCTCAACTGTCGTTCAATCACTCATTCTTCAAGTTGAACAAGAGTTGAATCAAAACTGTTTTTACTCGCTAAGTTGATCAACTGTACATCATAACGATAATTTTACTGTAAACTGTCACTGTTATTGCACCTTTGTTACAGCTGCTGTTGTTGCAGCAGCGGCTGTGGATGTGGAAGTGTTACGTTATTTCCTTTTTCTATCCTATACCAAACAGATGTAAGTTTTGTGACTGATCCAAGACCTCATTACCTTCCACTACATAATTACGGATCACTGTGAAGACACACTGACAACTGCTGTTAATGTGTCCTTCCACTGACAAAAACTCACTTTCACAAGTGTTTAATACTTAGTCATTGATACAGAAATGTTGAATTGTAATTACAAATGTTACTCATTTAAATTTGAAACATGTCACACATATTCTAAGTTAATCCTTTCTACCATGAACAGCCATTACCATTAATGTTTTTCACATATGTTTTTTAAGACTCATTTCTCAACTTACAACTGCATAGATTCACTAATTGCAGATATTCTAATTACGGTAAAAAAGCGAGCTTAGCTGATCGGAGATGGTGTGAGTGGTGTGATGGTAAGTTAATGGTGTGAGTGCAGTGCAGTGCAGCTATACGTCAACGGTCACTTCCGAGAAGCTGCTTTAATACTGAGGGCAGTATGCACATTTGAAGAGGCAATAGCAAACTGACAAAAGAAATAAAAGGAAGAGACAAAATTTCACAAATGTAACATTTAAAAGAAAGGTGTGTTTGATGCTGTTTTATTGCAATTAAAATCCTTTGGAAATTTTTCAATTTTTCATCTTTGGACAAATAGGCCATAGCGCAACAGCTTTTACAGTTTTTTACAACTGTTAAGAAGTACAGCAGGTCTTTCGATGCACTTTTGAAAATGCAGAAACAACAGCACATCCTGCTTTAATGAATGTGATTGTTATTTCTGCTAGTACTGCATGAACTTGTTTCATGAACTCTCCTAAAAAAGTGTAATTTTTAAAACGTCCCATGCTCGAAAAGTGAGGGCGGTGTCTGTTAATTACTAAGAGTGCTTTCTTGCATAAGCGGTATACTTTCTTACAATTGAATATCTGTGGCCTCGTGCTTCGAAAATGTGTGGAAATAAATCACATGCCATTGACGTAGGGTGCGTTTTGTATGCAAGATGTACCAGGAATCCGGAGTGGATCCGCGGAGAAAATTGCAAGCTGACAAAACCGGAACTTTTTGGGAGTGTGGCCTTTAAATAAAATTTATTACATCTGGAAGATTATGTGACATCAAAACATGTTAAGTGTGATTCTTTTGGATGTGTAGTACTTGGGCAATATGCTAATATAATTGTCATATTATCGCACTTACCAAGTGATTATATGATTATCATAACGTGTCATTGAACTTTATCAAGCTTGAAAGGTTCCATCATGGAAGGTCTCAAACTAGAATAACTCTGTTTATCACACTAGAGGATTCTATCTGAAATTTTCTCAAACAGAATGATTGTCATGGATTTCAAGCGAGCAAGATTCCTGTGTAAATTGTACAAAGCCAGCATGGGTTTAAGTTAAAGGTTACATCAGACAAAAATGTTTGCAAAAATAAGTTCTTGTACGAAGAAATAAACACATCTTCCTTGGCGATGTTTAGGTGATTTGTTGGTTCTTGACCAGACAGAGTGAAGTGCATTGGATTAGTGGGGACAGGTAAGTCAAGGTTACAGCGATGATATACAAAATAATACACAAAATCTTACCATAGCTATGACCAAAGAAATTTTTACAGTACAAAGTGCTATTTCATGTGTGGTACCTAGCTGGTATTATATTGTTTTGAGATATGTCACCCACTTCTGACAAATTCAGCAAATATATATTAGAATGCAGAGCGGTGAGCATATCAATGGGAAGAATTTTAGCCAATCAATAGACACAATGAACCTGGCCATGAACGCTCCATCAATACTTCAAATTCTAAGTTTGACGTAAATCTATTTTATGCGACAAAACCATGGGGAAGACAAAGAAAGTGTGGAAGAAAAACATAAAACAAACCCTTCAACTCTGGGGGAGGGAGGAGGTTGCATAAAGGTCTTTAACTTGATGGTCAATTTAGAAGAGCTCAAGACCGGGTTATGTGAATAACCTTTGACTTGTATCTGGTCAAGCAATGGACTGAAGACTACAGTCCGTGTTACTGATTATAAAAATACCTAAGGGTGGGGGCCCAGGTTGCAAAGGACATTTAATACGGTGGGGTTCAGGTCATGACTCTAATTAACACCCACAAGGAGCACAGAAATTTTGCCAGAGCAAGATAAAAATTGCCTTTACATTTTGCCGATATGTCAGAGCACCACAGGCAATTTTTCTTTGCACTGAGGCAATTCTAAAAAAAAAAAAAAA
>VJOZ01025750.1:1692-15149 GCA_009801055.1 Stichopus horrens
TAAAATTATGATAAATGTCAGTGCTAATGCCACAATAATTTGCCACTTACGATTGCTAAGCTGTTCAACTGCATTGTCCTTCAGTCCAGTCATAGCATTGGACAGGTCATTCCCTATGCCCCCTACTCCCTCCGGGGCTGGGGATACCCCAGCCGCTACCTCGGCTGGTGCCTCTTCCCTGGGAACTGCTTCATTCCCCCCTCCTTGTGCCGTCTCTTCGTCGAGGAGTCTCCTCAGCATGTGGTGGCCTTCTTGCATCACGACTGGCATCCTTAACCCACACCCCTGGCCTGGTATCTTACCACGAGGAATGCTGCAATGATAATGAAAGAGCGAAACATAAACACATGACGATGTGGAATTTTTAATTCAGGGAGGGGTTTAAGTCCTGTTCAAACAGAGATACATTTTTAATTAACTTATATCTTCACCACCTCACATGTAAGCATCAATACAAAAGACGCATATCCATTATATATGTTACAATCTCTAAGAACAAAAGTATGAAAGATTTAAGCTCATCACAGTCTAAACTGAGTGAGGGTAAAAAAATCTGGGCAACATCACCCAAAGCTAAGATGAAGTCACAGCACCACACATTATTCATTAGGCAGATACCATCAGATGTTTTCATCTCAATTTTTTAGAACGAGAGAATGGTGAAATAAAACACAAAAATAACACAACGTAACAAAGAGTTTTTCCAGAGCTCAGCAGGAAAACGAGAGAAAGAGAGCATATGGAGAGAAAAGCAGTCAAATACCAGCTCTAGTGGACGTTAAAGTTAATGGAGAAAATGAAAGTAATTGGCCGGTAAACGAAGCACCGAAGCATCGGTTTTACAGCCTTCCATGAATTTAATTGCAAACGTTTATTTTGCTGCCTTGTGCAAATTAAGCTGAACTTTCAGAAATGAGCTTCAACTTTCATGTATATGGTCTTTTCAAAGTCCAGATATATCTTACTGATGCCAAAACCACAAGTGGGTAGATATTCCAAGGTAGTGATAGACACTATTGAACTCTACAGTACATCATCATGGCTGTCTTTCATGTGATGCTGTCATGTACATATCCCTCACATTTGTCTGAACAAATTAATTTTGCAATGACGACAAATTAGCACTGTGTAAATAATTGCAAAGGAAATAACATGGCATACGCTCTGTGTACACTGATATTAAACTCTTGCGGGTAAAAAAAGAGGAAAAAAAAGCCAAAATGCAATTAAAAAAGGATATACATCTTCCTCTCATAGTTTTCCCAAAACTTACTGGTTTGGGAATAACAGTAATAGACAACATACTCACATGATATGACCTACGCATTTATTATACCAGCTATGATCTGGCAACTGGCAATAGGTCTAGGGTGGGTGTGTGTGTGCGTGTGTTTGTGTGTTTATATCATCATAATGATTGCATAATTCACAGCCTTCCACACTCACAGACAGTGTAATACAGTACTGCTGAGACTGATGAATACTGATTAAGGGACTATAGAGGTCTCAAAATGTTCACATCGCAGAGCAGACAGAAGTCCTAATCTGCCGTAAGGTTGCACACTTGCACTCTTCACGATGACCCTCGGGGCACCACAATTAGTTGTTGAATGAAACCTTCCACGTAATTTTTCTGTGCTATATCCCCAAGAAAACTTAAACGACTCCTTCCCTTGTAGTGTGATGGAAATTTTAGCCAAACTTCTCTGGCACTGATAGAACAACCTATTTGTATTTATTTCATTCGAAAGTGAGTTAATATCATCGAGCAATCTTGCAGGATTCTATGCCAATGATAATCTCAGATCTCTTACAGGAAGATTATGATGTACCGGAAGCCGTCAGCAGGACATACAGCTAATTAAAAGAAAAGCAAAATGATGATAGTTTTTGTAGGATTATAATTTCATTTTTAAATATCATGTGACCACCTTATTATGCAATAAAGTTCAAGCAGTTTTTATGACTGAATTTCTTTATTGACCAGTGGAAATTCAGCAGCAGCAAAACGTGCACTTATCTGACAAAATTTTCCCTGGTATCATAAATTTGTGAGAATTCAACATCTTTCTCTGGGTTTTGGTTCCTTAACAAAGTCAACTTACATCACTTTTCTAGGACTATTTCATGACCTGCACATGACCGTTTCAAGACTGAATTGCTCGAGAATTTGATTGATGAATAATGGCGTACTGCTCCTGATGGAAAGTAAACTTTTTCTAAGCCGGTCAAACATGAGCAGTGTGTTCTAAAGTTCATGACTTTAACCATGACTTTTGTCATTTTTTTTTTTTCAAAATTTCATGACTTTTCAAGAACTAGAGTCTGAAAGTAAAATTTTATGACTCTTCCAGACCATGGGTACCTTATGGTTGATAAAAGAAAGTCTTTACGGAGTTGGGTTATTCTGTGAGCTGCATTTCTGAGATTCACCCGTTAACTTTCACAGATACTTAGAAGATTTTATTTTTCATCAAAGATCGATGTATTATTTTTCCTTATGTACCTCCTCTACATATGTAGATCACTCTCAAACTGCTGCAAACAAAGTATTTTCTTGGCATCAATTTTTGTGCATAGCCTACGTGAAAAAGACCAGCTAGGTATGGTAGCGGGTATGCAATAGTTGTGTGGGGACAGGTATAGTAAGTGGGGAGTGAAGTAAAACTCACTCTGCTCAAACACACTTATTCCCCAAAACTCACTGGCGTAAGTATTCACGAGTGACTATACTTACCACTTGCTTCAGTATTGGTGAAGCAAGGGGAAAGTTCCATGTAATTCATTAAATGAATTCGTTTTGTCCGGCTCTAATTTATGTCCTCGAAAGCACCACTTCCTCTAGCACTGTGCTCTTTGTGGTCTAGCCAACACTCTGCTCACACAGGCTTATCTCAATAATAGCAACAAACAAAGTTGCACTTTTCCATCCCTCTTTGCACCACACTGCAGATACAAATTTCCTCTTTTTCTTTCTGTTTCCAAACAATCTTCTCATGCGATTGGCATACAAAACATTTTGGTCACCGATCGAAACATACACTCCTATCCTCAGCGTGGAATTCACCGTTTATTTTAGTTCTTGATACTCCCAGCTTGTTTATTAATCCCCTCGAATGTAATAAAACTACCAACTGGTAACACACCTAGGCTTTTAATCAAATTGGATTTCACTAATAAATAGGGGGTCGCTCAAATTGGGTGAATTTATTTCCTCAAGCCCCTATAAGAGGTTAACTACGGTAGGTCAGAGGGTCCTCCCAAGAGTGCGTGACTCAACAAGAAATTGCTGACAGGTATTGAACGAGAGGGGCTATGGTACTGGACTTCGGGATGTATGCAGTTCCATAATTTCGTGCCAATGTTTACAAATTTGTAACAAGAGGGAATCTGCTGGCTTGTAGTCTTGCCTGGGAATTTGGCATGGTTGACAAGTTCCATGTGATCTTATCATTGAGGTATGAACAACCTGCCTGCCTGTACAGCTCACGTTACACAAGATGGATGAAGAGGCTGAGAAAAAATTGGTTTTTGACTTAGGACTATTTTTTTCCCATCCTTGATGATGGCACATGCAGACTATAACATTTCACCATAAAAACAATCCTGCAACGTACTAAAATAAAAGGCGGCTACAAAACAATAACCGTAGAGCACAAACACAGGCTTTCAATGTTGAATAACATTTGACTGCATTTGCACTTCATGGAAATGAACGTTACACGATATGGGATAATTTAAGGCGGATTCATTACTAATGACAAAAGTTGCTGGTATTTTGTTGACAAAAAACTAAATGAAATAAACTGTTTTGCAGCATCTTAGAGGTAAAAGTTCTGCAAAAGTTCTGATGAAAGACTGTTACAGTATAAACATTCACATCCTAATAACCTCATTTCTTCCTGCAGGAGGACCAATAGTCTTTTCCATCTCAATTGCATTCATGAATGTGTAGTTATGCGATAAAAAAACTGCCTTTCCTGGAAAATAACTCTTTCATAGATTCAGAACAGAGATAATCATAGTTCACAACCAAGCAACCCCCCCCAAAAAAAAGTTTGGCTTTTCATTTTTTCTCCATATTTATTTCATTCATTTTATTTTGCAAGGTACAAGTCACACAGTGAATGAATTTTCATGTACAAGAAACTACTAGATATCTTTCTTTCTCTTGTTGCATTCTGAATATTTTATTTTTTTTTACTTTTATCAGCAAGCTTTCTATCCAAAGAAAACCATTCCGTTTTGCCTACACAGTATAAGCCAAATGATCTCAAAGCTGCATCAACTGTATGTGAGTTAAGTCTTTGCTGTTTTGTTTCTTTCTCCTGCGGACTCCTAACAACCCAGACAAGGTTTCATCAAGGTTTCCAAAACTCCCATCCTTCCATTCTATATTGTCATTATCAATAATTGATTTTATTCTCGTCTCTCCTCCATCCATCTGGTGAAAGAATTTTTTTAGACACAACAGGCCCAGCGACGATCCCACACGCCTGTTTAATTGCTTGCAATCTCATACACACTGAGAGAATGCGCAGGTTACAAGAGAGATAGAGGCACGGAAAAATCAATACAAGATAGGCTTGCCATTCTGACAAAGTAGTATTATTGTACTCAGAGTAGCAGAACCTCGAGATGCTGTGTTTCAAAATTTACGTTGAGAAGTGTGGATGATGAAGCAGCGTAGGTAAAACAGCGAGAAAGCTTGTCGGTGGGTTTTGGCATACTAGAATGCAAACATTTCAAACAGACAATAAGGTGCTGTGACAAGGATTTTCCTTGCAACAGCCAAATCAGTGTTGAGTTTTATCCAACTGTGACTTTTTTTTGGCTTAGACTAAATCAAAATAATGAGAGAATGGCCAAAAATATGAACTTAAAGGTTGTGTAACACCACTGTAGAATAGAGCACCCTTCATGCAAAAGTAAAACCCTGAGTGAAAATCCATTGCAATTTTGTTCTTCCCTTTTTTGTGTGACTTTTCAAAGTTCGAGAAAATGCAAAACAGATGACGTGGAGTGTTGCACAATGTCAGTTGTTCTTTTGTTAACCCTATATATTTTGCTTCTTAATTACTTAATTACTGAGTTTCACATTGGTAAGTAATATCGATATTTTTAAGGAAAAATACATGGTTCCAAAAATTAAACCCTTTTAGCAATTCTCAAATGTATTTGAAATAAAGGTTACATAAACAAAGGATTAACACAAGACAAATCATAGGAGTCCATCTCTTGACATCACTAATTTGCATACTTAGCCAATTTTTATTCATGACACACGTGAAAAAGTCACGAAAAGAAAAAGGATACTCTTCCAGACGGATCCACAGAGGTTGAGAAGGATGAGAATCGACTTGATTGCCATGCAAAGGTTGAAAACTTGGAAAACCAAGGAAGATTAGTGCAGATGAAGAAGCAGCTAGAAACTTCACAGTCAAACCAAAAAAGGCTGGCAATTACAGAAGGGCACTGACCAGATACACACACGCATACACACACAAAATTGCCAGATGCTAGACCATGGTCAATATGGTAATGCATAGGTTATATGAGGTGAGGGAGTATGTACACACTGCGAATTAAAGGTTGCATAAACAAAGGATTAACACAAGACAACTTTTTCATGGGAGTCCATCTCTTGACATCACTAATTTGCATACTAAGCCAATTTTTATTCATGACACAACTGTGAGGCACTATTTTCCCCAGCAATTTGTCAGTCTTTGACGGATATGGATGAAATTTGTGGCTATTTTCAACTTTTTCAATGCTTAATGCATCCAACACTTTAAAGTGTCGTTTTCATGTCACATGACCTTTAAAAGAACACATACATATCAGGTGTGGAACCATTGTACAACAACTAAAAATTTAAGCTCTAAAATAGAACTGTAATTAATAATTTACTATTTTTGGAAGGACAACTTAGTCTTTAGAATGGACAACCAAAAGTTTGTATGTTTCAGCCTGTCCATACTATAACAAGCAACATATTTTTGACATTTCAAAGAGCTGTAAAAATGTGGGTGGGGTGTTCAGATGATGGAGAAATTGCAGGGCATGCCACGTAGTCACGGGAACACTGCATCCGTGAAATGATATGATTACATCAGTGAGATGTAAACCTGTCAGGATGGAAGAAACTGGAGAGAGCACTACATCAATTCTGCATCCTTCCCCGCTTCCTCATATTCCTAGATTCAGTTCTGTTTACGGAGGATCGCAGACTTTGATTTACGACACCGTGCGCATCGACGTGCATGCAGTGATTTGTCTTCGTGGTTACATCTGCTACAAAGGTTCACGGCGGTAGACCCCGCTTTTCGAAGCAAAACCATGATCGGAACAGAGTGCGGTACAGATGAAAAGAAAACTAGAAGCAGTGCCTGTTTCATCCTCCTTTGTGAAGAAATAATTCATCTACTGTGTCAAACCACTGCTGACAACATGGTTCTCAAAGATTTAGTTGCCGCACTATTGACGATTCGAACCGTCTGCTGTCACCAAAGAAAATGAAAGAAATGATCGCAATACACGCCAAAAAAACAGAACAGTTAGCTGCAGCAGTGCATTGACGGTGAGTCGGTAGCATTTTTTTTGTTTATCACACACTCTGGTCACGTATGCTGAAACCTTATCATGGACTAATTTTGAATCCTCTGGCATACAGTAATTTACTTCTGCATAACCAAAACAACAATATCCATCAAGAGAATGGCTAGAAGTGAGTTAAAAATTTCAAATTTTGGTGTTTTGTGTTGCTAAGTCTGTTTGTACTTAACCCTAAACAGCACTGATTATCTTGCAAAAAAATTTGGGGCTCCATGGCCAGGTCAAGCACAGCTTTGTTGTATTAGTCAACGACTGGAAAGAACACACACTGAGCACCTAAAATGTTGATAGGACATGGCACAAGACAACTCACTTTAAGATACAAATTAAAATGTCTGTGAAATGAAAGTTTTACTTATTAAAAATAGCTTTAAGATAAAGTGCATTTTGTATGAGTTAAATGCAGCATCAGTAAAAAGGAACTTTGAAACACTGATTAGGAAATCTGGAAACCTCCACACTCTAGGCACACTGGGTGGCAGAATGGAAGGGAGGTGCTTGTCCAGTATTAGGCTGGACGGGGCCAAGAGAGTGTGTTAAAGGTTACTAGTGCTCTTGGCACTGTAGATGAAAGTGTATCTGTAGTGATGAGACAGGTACTAAGAGAGTAGTGAAGTAGATATGTACAACCTCAATAAAAAGAAACTTTCAAAGACTGGTAGTAACAAAGTCTTTGCTTCCTTAAGGTTATTAATGGAAGGTCAGAAGTATGCATATCAAGTTTGTCTGAAGATGCAAAAAGTGCTTAAAATGCTTGTCATTATTAAAAATCCTTTCTGCACATCATCCTTCTTGTAACCTTCGATGATGCATTTCGCTACGCTTACATTAATTGTTCACGCTGGGTTCACATTGTTCACATGGGTGCAATAACTACATGAGAAACAGAGGCGGGTGAGCCATTTCAAGATGGAGTCACAATGAAGTAAGCTCTGCACTATTGAGAAATTCACAACATGCCACCAGATTCATCAGCTAAAAGCATCTTGTAAAGTTTTGCAATTTAAGCCGACTATTTTTTTAAATTTCACATCTTGTGGATGACACATGGCAGACTAAAATGCGACAAACTTTTTGTCTCGTTATTCTCGTGCTGTCACAATCATCGATAGGAATGGCATGAAAATGAAAATTTCATCCCCTGTGAGGGAATAAAGCCCTCAATCTCTGACTGAAATCCGACCTTCCCAATAATTTATGTACTGAGAAAGCAATCCTGGAATAGACCTTTACAGACTGCTCACACACAGCTCTGTTAGTCATCGATATATATCGGTTACGACACGGCTGACTCACTTCAAAGTCAACATAATTGCTCCCGATTTCATCCAAAGGGAACACTTTGATGCAACCGGGGAAACGCACACACCAAGGTTAAGACGGACGTCAGCAGAATGACATTCTGTCGAATTAAAGAATGGTTGAGTCAATAACACACTAATGCAACACTTTATGCAATGCTTTGTGTACGACAAATAAATGTTAAGTTCATCTCCACTGTTACTAATATTAATCACATTAAACAGTCTTGACTGCAGACGTCGCTTCTGAGTTTCTGATAAACGAGAATATTGACATTAATTTCATTTCCCTTAACAGGTAGGACTGCACAAAAGACCATGTGTTTATTTGGCGGGGGTATTTTTGGGACAATTTGTCTTCAAAGACTTTGATGTAACCAAAGAAATTATAATACATTGACAGGCAACATAAAACGATGGTACACGTTTTGTCTAATGTCTGCAGAAGAAATACTGCATTCCTGGTTTGATACTCAACGCATGTCGACTCAAGTACTGTACCTGTCTCAACCCAGGAATACACTCCCACCTACAGTACAAGAGTGCAGCTCTTAACCTGAAATGGGTGGTTGTCAGTAAAAGGTTATCAGAACTTTTTGACACAGAAGATAAAAGTGATGTTGTTGGGTTAAGATAGGTAGGTGAAAAGTGGAGTAAATTAAGAGAGTTTATGAAACTGTCGCCTTAATATTCAGCGAGAAAGTAATTAAAAGAGACAATAAAAGGATGTTGCAGGACTTAATCATACATCTACATTGCCATGGAAACTGAACTTAACATCATGTCTACTAATGGTAGAAAATTACAGTACTGCATAAGGGACGCTATTACGGACGGTAATACGATATCGTTGTTTTGGGCGACTGGCGAGAGATGCTGGTACTTTTCTAGTGGCATCATAAGCAGGAGTTCACAAACACAAGCACATGGAAGTCCTAAACAACAAATCCAGCAGAGCACAATTAAGCCATCCACTTAGCCGAGATGAAATCGTTTGATGAAACGACATGGGAGGTGTAGCTTGCAAAGTCGGCGCAACTTAATGCCTCTCAGTGACGGCCGCGGTTGCGATAAACAGTTCGATGGCGGCCACAAATCTTTCAGTAATGGTTACACCTGTGACGAAAGGTCAGTCATGACTGGGCTATGGGGACGATGCAACAGTCGCTGATGAATGAGTTGCAAGTCTAATTGACGTACTGTCCCTTGTGGTCTAATTATCTTTTTAATTGAGTAGAATGATACGAGACATTCTCCCTCCAGATCCTCCCTTCTCCATCTCCCTCCCCCGATCCTGCTTTTTTTCCCTCCCAACCCACCTTCAGAGTAATCTTTGCCAGCAATTATTGAACACGACTTTACCGATTTCACTACTTTCCAACCAGCACATGCAAAAGTAAAAAGTGTTTTCACCATTTCTTCCATTCCCATTTTCACTCAGACTTGACTCACTCCTTGGAATAGTCCCTCAGTTTTCTTGTTCATGTCTGTTGTTTTTTATCCTATTCTAATTTCAAAAACTGAAGACTTTCACAGAGGTTGACAGTAAATTGTGAAGTTCAATCAGTTTGTTAGTTTGTCCAAATAAATATCTCATCTTGTTATATATCTTGTTGTCCTCCGTCTTCATATTTGAGAGTGAGGGTGGAAAAAGGGGATGGGGGTAACTGAACCTTTGTCACAATTATAAAATAATTTCCAAAGGCCCTCTCACTGCTGGACATGTCATTATCTGATTGCAGAAGATTAATAGAAATTTTGTAGTTGGACCGTGTGCTACTGGGCCGTCTTCCATGCATTTGCATAAATTTGCTGAGGAAGATTCTTGAGATAGATCATTTTGTCACTGAGTATAGTGTGAAATGAAACATTATGCTTAAAGGACAAGCAGCCATAAATTTCAAGCATGAATTGCAAAGAAGTGTCAGGATTCTTCTTCCACACTTTCTGAAGGGGCGATAATTACCGAGTGCAGGCTTTCATATCTTAACATTGGTTCTCTTTTAAATTACATTAGTTACGAAACATTCAGCTGACGCAATTTCTGCATGCATGCAGCTTATCATCACAACTTGCATACATTTCCACATTTTTTTTTCCACTTCATTTTAGTGATAACAACCACAGCATGATTCTATTCAAATCTAATTCACGTGGATGATCCTGTCAATAACAAAAACACCGTGAGTCATTTGATAAAAGGGAACCACTGTTTCACAGGGGAAAAAAATCATGTTTTCAAAAAAAAAATACTTACAGAAACAGAATGATTAATTACTCAAAACTAAGTCAGGGCAGCAAGTTTCCTTTTCCAAGAAATAAGTTTCTCTCACACATAGAAATTCAGTTACTTGTCACTCTAGAATAATTTGTTCACCCAAACTTTGAAAAAATCAAACGAAGCATCTTTCGAAACTGATCTATGTTTGCATGATGTTTTGAGGAGACGAGGATATTGGTGATATTTATCGGTGGGACAAAAACTTTCGCTTTGCATGCCAGTTGGTACATTTCAAACCATAATAATTTCCTTTCGTGGAATAAATTGAATTCCTGCAAGGACACAGCTAGGCCTACTTTAAGCAAGAGTAAACTACTTCTCACAATGTACTTTGCTAAGTAGCAAGCCAGCAGAATACATTCACGCCTTTTATTTCCAACCAAATTCTCACGTCTCTAGAGGCGGCAGTGCTAGGCCATTTCACTCACTCGTCTTTTCAGCCACTTTTCTGACCATAATGCATCATCACTTTCCCTAATCTGCCTCTCATGCTCCAACTTCTTATGTGTGTAGAGGTGTACATATAGTCTCTCCAAGAGAGAGAAATCAATATTTTTGTGGAGAGAGACAGCTGGCAGCTGGTTACATACATATCTATGGTATTATATATACTTGAGCAGAAGCAATTGGATATAATCAAATCATTGCAAACAATGAAGGAAAACAAAAGAACACAGACGTCTTGTCCCTGGCTGTCACCAAGCGGCCATGGCATGTACAGACCTCAAAGTGCAGCCTCGTTTGACGTGGAAAGTCTGCAACACCACGCAGCAATTTACCGCAGGCTCGTTGGGAACGCCTTAGTGGTGTGCACAACTAAAGAATACTGATTGGAAACATCCAATTATTTTACACCTAAAGATGTTGTTTATTTCATAACAAAAGGGTATATATCATGGCTAACATCTTGTTTACAAGTATGTCACAATGTTTTCAGGAATCTGAAGAAATTTGTAGGAAACATATGAAAGTTAATGCTTCTTTCATCTTAATGCATCAAGTGAACAGATACTGTAATCAGGACAGTAAAATCTGATTATGCCTCCATGTATGCGAAAATTCCCGAAAGATTCTTGCACTGTATTTATGAATAATAATTTTCTAATTCTTTTCCTCCTTTGATCATGTATTAAAACCAAAATGTCCGGCCATTTTTTGATCCACAAACTACCTTCTGCCTCACCGCCTCACCCCTTCCAGATGGAGCTAGATACGAGAAGAAAGTGCCGAAATGACTAGGAGGAATTCGAGTCCAGTGCAATCTAAACGATTGGCAGATCTGCACACATGCATGCACTTTGGTGTACATCATTCACAGAACAGTACATTGCCATATCCAGGTACAGTCTGACACCGCAAGTACTATTTACCCGT
Source organism: Stichopus horrens (assembly GCA_009801055.1). Classification (NCBI taxonomy): domain Eukaryota; kingdom Metazoa; phylum Echinodermata; class Holothuroidea; order Aspidochirotida; family Stichopodidae; genus Stichopus; species Stichopus horrens. The sequence continues at coordinate 13,267 of VJOZ01025750.1, forward strand.
CCTATTTAACCGTGTCCTAAAAGGTCTGATCTGTGTAGTACAAACACCGCCCTGCAAAACTACAAGTGATTCATGATAGTGCTTCTACCACTTAGACAGCGAGGCCACTCATTTGTGAGAGCCTTTGAAATACTGAACATGTACTGGCAAACATGTATGTGGAAGGCCACCCACCTCTATATGAGGGTTTATGAAAAGTTAGTTGAGTGTTGCATGGTATTTTTTGTTGTTTTGATGTCTGTCCTTCAAATTGTGTAAAGGTACTCTAGCCATTCACAATCAAAAGAAAGACAAGAAATAAAAAAAAACAATGTTATAAAGTATTAAAAGGAGGCCAACATTTGCCAAATTGTGGCACTAACTCATGATGTGGGGTCCAGGGGTCCACCTGAGGTCTGATTGTGGGGTCCAGGAGCAACATCCTAGCCAGAACTACAGTAATGGGACAAAGCGCCCAAGAGGTCTGCAAGTTTAAAGCATTAAGGAGCTTTAAGATGACTTTAAATTTATCAATGCATACTTTTGGCAATGTTCAAGCTCCTCCAGATCTATGTATTACAAAATTATTCTCACAACACACGATTTCTTCACATGCATACAGTAGTGCGTGCAATGACCGCAAGTACTAGACATACCATACAGTACTAGACTAGAGTACCATACAGTGCATGTGTTATTAAAGGTACAACTCCTCTGGGAGTCTCCAGGCTTTGAGTATTACAAAACTGAAAACTTAGGTTGTTTTTACAACTTAATACTTTACTAAGCAGTCATTTTCTAACATGTGAGTACCACAGCTGAATCAACAAATTCACAAAGATGGATAGTCTTAAAAATATAGGCCTACACTTGTATGAACTTTAAACATTTCAGAATATCAGATTCTTTATTTTGCCATGAATATGGTCCCTATAACTGACATGTTGCAATAGTTACAATATGGTGTTCGCTGCATAAACATCTAGAAATTTCTACTTGTATGACACAACCAATTCCTAGAGAAAGAGAGGAAAAAGTTGCAAAATTCTTGATGCAGAGGCAAATCATGTCACAAGAAGAACAGGAGAAGAAAAAAATAGGGCACTTTGACTGAAAAACATTGAGAAGTATGGTCAAAACATACTACAGATAGTGTCCATTTTCTAGTCTTAAGGAATTGCCAAGTATATGCTAATAATGCCTGGATTACATTGCATGAACAAGTCTGAATACTACTGACATGGACAATTTGTATAAAAAGTACATGAAAGTACTAAAGGAAGTCACTTCTTAAAATGTACTGAAATCTTGCCTGTTCCCTACCCCCCCTGCACACACGCAACACACACACATGCAACACACACATACACAAACAATTCCTGATAATACCATCAAGACTCTAACAGCCATAGCATCTCAAGCTATAATTTTCCAAGCAGGTGTTAGTACTGTATGTACCACTTTGCTAATGCACATGTACCCTAATGTAAACAATTACAGATCTTTGTCTCACATGCGATTCATGACCACCGTTCTCTGATGAGTCTTACTTCTTGTTTGATGATTGGCTCAAAAAACACAAATATTTATATTTTAAGAAAGAAAAAAAGTAGTATTGAGCTAGTGTTACTGAGTGTAATTGATTACACCGGCATACGTGATTTTTAACAGTGTACAATCATTCCGAAATTGAGTCGTAATTCAAGCGAAAGTTTATTGGCGTTGGTATTGCTCCATGTTCATAGTGTGGGCAAACTAATACATTGTCACAGAAGTCTGGGACTATTTTCTACTGTAAACCTTTAAGTGGTGGGTCCTTTTCCATGCGATACACTGTCATATATTTCCGAAGTAGCCTACTGGGAAAGGACCTGAAAATATCTGAACACTAAATTCAATCTCTA
>VJOZ01025789.1:0-22237 GCA_009801055.1 Stichopus horrens
TGGAGTTCTTGGATACTTAATCTTTTTTAAATCCTGCATCATTTATAATTCAAAGCCAGTGGAGGGCATAGTCTGACAATTTTGAAAACTTGTTAAAGCTTCAGTTTCTAGGCAATCTATACTACATATCATCACCATTGGGTAATAAAGACGTGAACATTTAAAACACCGACCCGACTGTGTATACGGTACCCCAAAGAAAATAATGAAGCCTTTCGAAAGACCAACTGACTTCATCTGTAATTGTACAGAATTGCATCTCAAAAGTCAATTTCCCTTAGTTTACTTTATCGCTGAATGATAGTTTTAAGTGTCTGATGTACTTGACCTATGTTTTCTAAATGCTTTTCTCAAGAGACTCTGCTTTGACCAATGAGTACTGACATTCAGTGCATTACAATTATAGCATTCCTGCCCCCCAACAAAAAAGGAAAAAGGAAAAAAAGTGTGCACATGAAAAGGAAGTAGACAAGCCCAGAAGCTGCTTGGCAAGTGGCTTAATTTTAGGTATGGTAGTTACATGTGGTCAGTTAGTTAAGGTACAAGGGTAGAATTTCTGTTGGTTTGGGGTTTTGATGATAGTCATAAACTTTGTAATTATTGTCATGTTAATTGCGTGTATTCATGTGTGATTGTGACACCTCATTTGTAAACACAACAAGTGGCATTTTTAATTTTTCAGCTTTGCTTTGCAGTTTTTCACTGTATAAAGCACTTTGAGCTTTACCAAGGTTAAGTGCTAAAATATTTGTTGCAGTAAAATTATCTCAAGACAGACATTTGGAGTGATGTCATAGTTGGTATGTACATGAAGTACAGTATATTGTTTACAAGAACTCTATTGGTTTGGTGGAGGTCAAATATCATTTGATGTCANNAAGAGTGCATGCATGCATATTTAGTTTTTGCATGGTAGAGATGTACTAACTCTTTGCTCAAATTGGCCATTGTTAGACAAGCTCAATAAATTATGAATAATTTAGACTATCACTCTTACGTGATATATACACGTTTTTCAACAGGACTTCATTTTCCCCAACCGGACAGCTAGGCTGGCCCAACTTGGACCTGTTCGCGATGGCATAGAACTCAAAGCTCCCTGTCTTCTGTTCTTAGGCCTTTCAAAGGTCTGGGGTTTCAATGCCCTGTCCCTGTAAAAATGCTGGTGGATAAACCGGTAGAGCTGCCCTCTTCCCACACCTGGTGTCCCAATATGGGTTAAAGGTCTTGCTCCCACAATCCAGGACCTAAACCTGATTTGCCTGGATGCTGTCAGGAATTCCTTCCAAGCCCAGGGAATTCCTGAAAAAGTTGCTTCCATGGCAGTGTCAGCAAAGAGACCCACCACCCTGGGCACTTACAGTTCTAGACACACCAGATTCCGAGGGTGGTGCACAGACCACAAGACTTCTCCTTTGGAGGCATCGGTGGCCAAATTCTCCCAGTTCTTGATGGCCCTGCTTTGACGAAGGTAAGCAGGTGAACACCATCAAGATAAATCATTTGGCCATCATCCCCAATCATCTATGTTTCAACAATGGGTCAACGGTGACGTCGAACGAGGTCCTTTCCCATCCGCTTCAATGGATGGCAAATTCGAAGCCAGTGGTGTAACAATTTGCACTGCCTTTCTGGTCTTTCAGCAAAGTCCTACAAGTCTTTGCTGTGGTACCTTACGAAGCTATGTATCGGTGTCCTCTGGAGCTTCTGACTGGCAAAACTGTGTTCTTGCTTGCAACGGCTTCCACAAGAGGTAGAAGTCTCCTTCAGGTGCTCTCCATCAATTCAGGCCATTTGAGTTTTGAGAACTATGGGTTCCCATGGTTCCTGACCTATCATTCTGGCCAAGACCCAGACCCTCACTTTTGTGTAGCAATATCATTATTCCTAAGTTAACCTCGGCATAGGATAGAAAGTGGTGTCCGGTCAGGGCATTGAAGTTGTATCTCCTCAAGATGGAGGACCTGCCTGCATCTTAGCAACTTTTCATGATGTGTTTTGTCATCATTTGTACAGTTTCTCTCTGTGTTTTATTAAAGTTATATGTTGAATATAGAGTATTGTTTGGTTAAAATGTGTTCGCTCCATCTGTGCCCCATGTGCAATTTCTTTAATACAGGACATGAGATAAGAGCAACTTTTAGTTTGATTGTACCAGACAGTTGTTAAACTAGTAATTAATGCATTGTTTTCACTTGTTCTAAGTTAATCGTTTGACCACTTTGTGGTCAAAATAATGTTCTTAGAAATGCAGAAGTAATCTGAAATGGCAATACAAGTACACCTCAAAAAAATGATCACACATTCAAAGTATAAAATGAAAATTAATATAAATTGCTCTTATTCTATAGCATTCTCTTCTCCTGTCCTCCATCTTGTGCCAGCAGAGTTTAGGGAAATGGGACTATTCTTTCAGGTTTCTCTCCAAAGCTGGCTCTGCATATCAGGTTGATAAAGATTGCAAATTTCAGTGTATTGTAGGCACGTGTCATCAGCATTAAAAATTGCTACCAACTATACTGCATAATATTTTATGTTTTGCGAAAGTCTTTCCAGTCCTTCATGATCTCTCAAGTAAAGAAACAATCAAGTTACTTCGCTCCTCAGTTTATCACCAACATTGATTCAGATCAGTTTTAATTTTTGCCTAGACTGTGTCAAATTCTGTGCCCAAATTTGTAATAGAAATTCGGCAAGTCCACTGTGGATCCTTATCTCATATCCTCCAGCAGTTGAGTGCTGCAAGTTGACTTAGTCTTAACGCTGTAAGTGATATTTGCCCTCTCTCTCTCTTCAAGACAGTATAGGAGCAAGATTGTCAGCGGTGAGTTGCATGTAACACTAGCTTATTTCATTAAAACGTTATAAATAGGCTGTCTGTGCACAATCAATACTAGGACAGTTCAAATCTGTGGAGTGAGAGATAGTACTTCTCATGTCACTTTCTAACATAATACCAGGCCAAGGGAGTTGTCCCTTTTGCTCTCACTCGGCAGTGTTGAGGAAAACGCTTTTTGTCCTTATGTTATAATGGTATCATTGTGTAATTGGCATTTTGTGTAGACAGTATTCAGGTAAATTAAACAAAAAGTCACAGCTTTCAAAGCGAGATACAATAACCTGCAGACTTGCAGATCTAAATTATGCAATGATAAATTTGCAAATTAGGTCTAGTAACATTGGATATCGTTCAGATTATGTCTTATTGATGTTAATATCACCAAATCCCAATTTAATGGAAATTGTTTCGAATCGTGGTGAAATTCGATGCTTTTAAAGTGAATACGAAGGACGAACTATTTGGTTGCTTTGACTTGACTGGCCTGTAGGATTCGTGCAGTCGTATGCTGGTAGCTCATGCGTGTTCAGTCTTTAGCTTTGCATCTAGACCTTTCACATGGCCCTCAGATCTTTCAGTTCCCCCTAACACAACCTTCAGGCATGTTTGTGACAAGACCATTAGAGAGAAATTATTGTTGGTCACTGTCTGTCAGACTGCCAATAAAATCTTCAATCAGGGAAATTGTATTTAATTGCCTTTGATGGAGCTTGGGGATTTTATGTTCTCACTTTTTGTTCTGGTCGGTGATCAATTTTGTTTACAGTAATGAATGAGTCACTAATCGTCCGGAACAGTCTAGTGGGAACCAAGAAGAGGCCGGCGATGATGAAACGGCCGAGAGCAAGGGGTTAGGCACCATCCTCCTACACGTTTACACTGTTAGTCGTCCGTCTGTCCGGCAAAAGGAGACCGCCCCAGGCACACACAAAGTGATGTTATTGTTGGCCTTGTACTGGTGGCTTGATTTAATGCAGCCACTTTATACAACAGATGCTGCATCAAAATGGAAATGTAGCACTACAAGCATTTGCAGAGTGATTGCAGTTACTGTTTTGTGATGCCACCAAGTTCTCTAGTTGCAAAATAAATTCAGCCTTCAATCAATTATACCAACCAATTTTAAAAATTTCTTCAATTCAATTCAAGATTGGAGGATATTTCACATGGTGCACTTATTTGAGAAAGCCCCTTAAAATTAGAAACAAAATCGCATGGCCCTCCAACTGACAAATGACAATATTGGTCAGCTTGCCATTGGCTTATATAAATGGAGTCATTTCTGTAGTGATTATGGTTACTTCAGAAAAATACAGTCTCACAATGCAATTATTGCAATCTATAATTTGGCTATTTACATGTATCAGATTCATAATTTACAAGAAGTCTGCAAAGAGCTGCAAATACGAACCTCTCCACATGTGTTCTTAGTGCTTGTACTTACCACCTTTTTGAAAATACTAGTACTCAAGTGCTGTAACAGTTTAAAATGCCCTTGAAATGGGACAACCTGTGGTCTGAATGGTTGCAGGGACCCTACGTTCGACATTCTTATGCTAAATTCGAGATTGAAAGTCACTAGCAAGATGAAATTTGTTTGTCACTTAGGTGTGTAACTCAGAGAACCCAAACGCTGGGGTCCACTCTAATATCAGGTAATCATACCACAGTGATTCCAGTTCGTAGGGACAAGGGAACATCAGCTGGTCCTTGATCCCAATGTTCTCCCAACTCTCCCTAGCATTGACTGGTACAATATGAATATGTGACATTGCATTGCATGGGAGCACTCATATGAGAACTGGTGGGTGTTTATCAGAGAGAAATCACATTTGTGTCCAATGCTGAGTGGTTGTTCCTTGCAGCTGCTGCTGGCTTCAGCAATGTTGTGTCTCAAGCTTGTTGTTGTTACATATTCTGTCACTGCATGAGCACACACACTTACTTCAAAGAAATTGGTGTGCATTGGACTTCTGGTTTAATGATTTCCTCAGTTTGAAGGTTTGCTGCAAAAGAAATAGCAATGGTTGGAAGAATATGCTAACCATTTGCAAGGACCATCCATAAGTTCGTAACCACTAAACAATGATCTGCCAATTCAATTTTACTGGGGGTACGTGAGAACACACACTGGAAAATACCGTGTTAACCTGCGGTTTTGTCCTTTTGTAAGCAGAGGGTTTCAGTGCCTGCCGCAGGGTACGTGAGACCAAGCCTTTAGGGTATATGAAGGCCATGTTAGCAAAATGGTTCAGTAAAACCCTGTTAATCCGAACACTTTGGGAACAAGCGGTGTTTGGATAACGAAAAAGTTTGGAAAGTTTGGAAGTGCTCAGAATTAGGATAATACATAGCCTACACACAGAATACTCACATTATAATCTAAAAGGCAACAGTGCATTTTCACAAAAGTTTGCAATAAAATAACAAACATGCAGGCACTTGCACAATGGTCATACATACAGTAGCATAGAAATTTTGTTACCTACAAGACATCCACTCTGGTGACAGCTAGGTTTATATCACTGAATTATATTCATCCGATACCTTAATTTATTTCCGTCATTAATCTCAGTAGTTGCACTGTTACAGTATACGCAAGAATGTAGGTATCAAGTGGAAGAGGAATGTGGAAGATCATGATTTTTAGGCTTTTTTTTCCCCCACCAAACAACATATAGTGATGTGCCGTTTGGCATAAACAGTTTCAGCTTGTATCGTTGTTCTTCTTTGTTTCCCATTCAATACCCAATCTGGAGAAACATCCATGCCATGTTTCTTTCAGGAGAAATGAGAACGTTAATCATGGTTGAAGGAAGAGTGATTTTGTTTTTCCCCGGTAAAATGTTCTATAGTGGGACACGATCCTGTGGTCAATATGTCGCACTCTTGTATGAATACTACCACCACGAAAGTCGTTTGCTTACATGTTGCCGTTGAAAATTATAGGCTACTTGTGGATACATAGACCTAAGAAACAGGAGATTTTACAGCTTTTTTTCAACTGTAAGAGGTATAGCCAATCCTTTTGATGAACTTTGAAAAATGCAGAAGTAGCACCACATCTGCAGTCACCGAAAGGCTGGAAATTACACAAGGACGGTAGCCAGATATGCACACACACAATTGCCAGATGCTAGACCATAACCAATATGGTAATGCATCTAGGTTATATGAGGTATGTCGCTAGTTAATCCCAAACAAAGAAATTTTTAGGATTTAACAGTATTGTACAGAGAGGCACATCAATATTGGAATTTTGTGTCCTTAGGAGGGGCCTAACATTTTTGCCTTTTCCAAGGGTTCAAGATACAAAATGAAGCAAGACCTCCATCTTTTCTCCGTGTATTTGTATTCCAAAAAAGCAGGACCTTTCATTGAAAAACTTTCGAACATTTTTTGGAGGTGGTTCATGCCCCCTCTCCCACACGTGGCTACGTGCCTGACCATGTGAATGATGTACGTGTATTACCATGGCGGTAAAAGAAGTGCTTCCATTTGCCTTTCAAGTAAATCATGAAGATCTGAAGATTGTATAAATTTCTTGATATGTATCTTTTCTAGTTTGTATTATGCTTTCAAGCTGTAACGGGTACTACAGCTGGTGGATTTAATTCTTGATGCAACCCTAATGAAGTTACAAACACACATCTATTCTTCTCTTCCCTCACAGGCCAGTTCACACTCCAGGACTGGAAGCGGCTACATGGTAAGAATTACAGTATTGACTTTACTCCTCACTTACCTGTCTCAACCTAACAATCACACCATTTGTGGCAAGCAAGGATTATCCTTAGTGAACTACTCTTCTAGAAGAATTTCTTGAAATCGATCTTTTATTTCAGTAAATGTCAATGATCATATCTGATCATATTATAGGATGTAATGTTATTTTGTATAGAAGAAAACTTTGACACATTTCATACTTCATGCATGTTGCAATGCATGACTTGGAAGAGGACAGAGGGCATACTGTTTTTTACAGTGGAGATCAAAGGTCATTTATGGTCCGATTGCAAAAAGTGGAGATTTCAATAAGGAGTAATCAGAGGCACATAGTTGAACCACTTTGTGGACTTGTAGTTTAAAGGTTATGCCTGGCCAGCAAGGGTCAGATTTTAAAAAGTGGACATAATATCAAAAAGAGGAACTTGGGTGGATCAAATATTTACAGTAGTTTGCACCCACTTTCAAAACCTGCTTATGGCCAAGATCAAATTTAGCTTGGAGGCAAGCATAGTCAGAGTATGCCAGTAGAAACCATTCTCTTATGAGAGAAACCTTGGACAGCCCTTTTGGTACAGTAGCAGATTTGTCTGCACAGTTATGTCCTCACCATACTGTATCAAATGAAGATAGCATATTGCAAAAATATAAAGAAACACTGGTGTTTGCAATGGGTACCCCAGATGCCCAACCAAGGATGTCATGACCAGATTCAAAAATTACTACCAGATCAGAGGTTTTGCCGGCATACATGTGTGAAGAAATCCTGACAGGTTGGGGTATTTTTTGTCAGGTTTTGTGAGATGTAGTAGTTGTGCAAAGCAAAATGTAGTAGTACGACTTCACAACAAGGTTGTGACTGGACGGAAATCGTATTTTCAGGTACCTGACTAAATGCGGGTAACCATGTCCAAAAGTTTGGACTCGATGCAAACATATATGCCGCCAAAAACAGGTGTCGGAGAGATCGTATGATAATATGCTAATTAACATAGACATTCAGGTCAAGGAATTACATTCATGTCATCAATTGTTATACAGTGTCAGCAGTAAATATTCCCAGACTTAAAGATAAGAGGGCAGGTGGGAGGAGGGGAAGAGGGAGGCCACCTGGGAATAATTTTGTGCACCAATTCAGGAGAAAACTCATTTCTTCCCTACCTCTGTCCATTCTTTTCATCAGTCGCTCATTTGAACACATTTCTGCACTATTTGTCATGCCTTAAATAAGTATATGGAGGGATGCAAACCGAGGAGGGGATTTTTTTTGTGACGTTTTTCTCAGCTCTTTAAGGGGCCCTTTTTTTTTCTCATTTCTTTCTCTACCTTAAGTTATGAATTGGTCACCCTTGAAATAATTGAAATTCAGAAGTCCTACATTGTTCAGACTTGTTTCGTGTTCAAAATCAAGTACTTGAGTTTTCTTTTTTTTTTCTTTTTTTTTTTCTCACTCTTTTCGTGTATCGGTAAAACCTTTGAATTAAGATAAACCTTATTTCCAAAGATATCTGAGTGGGTGTCCTTCTCAATTTTTCTCTTCAACTGCTCTTCAAGTGTGTTGCATAAGTGTGACATTGTGCAACACTTTCGCTTTGCAACTAATAGAAATTGAGGTTTCACTTTTTAAGTCTTTGAGAAGTGTGGGAAAAATTCACCACTGCATTAAACTGAAGTGAAACGTTGGTACATATTGTAGAAGAATAACACCATGCCCTCGATGGAGGAGTGGATGTCCATATCGTTAGTTCTTAACTGACACACAAATGAATATTAATAGGATTTAACAAAGATACTAAAGTATGTTTACATACTAATAATTTGCTACTATGGGTGTGCCAAAAGATGTGTGAGGACTTTTCTTCAGTATGAGAACAACAGCTAAACGTTAAAATCCTTTTTTGTTGGCCATTTTTAGGACCACTCTCTGGTGCTGTGGTGGAGTTCATGGTTCATCCCACAGCAGTCTCGGCCAGCTACCCGTGACCTAATTATTTGACTGCTTTTCAGTGTCTGAAACACCACTGTGAAACATTATTTCATGAAACATTATTTCATGTTTGCATGTGACTATGTTCTATGCTGCATGGAAGCTGATTGATTTTTTTTTGTGATTTTCCATTGTTNNTTTTTTTTTTTTTTACTTTGGAAGGGGAGGGTCACTGGTTAGTGATTTTGCTGTGAGCCCAGGTATTCACATGTCTGTTATACAATGAGACTGCGATGATAGAAAGTCTGCAAATACTTTGTGGTATCTCATTGTGTTCTTTTGTTTTAACCATGACTTCGACTCTAGAGAAGTTTCTACCATTCCCCCCAGATGATTACCTGATTCGGTGGGTAGTGACCATGCAGAAAACTTGAATGAATCTCAACTAAACCGTATCAATCAATCATGTGCACATGCAGTGACAATGAATCCTTTGATAGGTTCAAGTTTTTTGGTCTGCTCAAAGATGTATAATCCCAAATGTCGCCCTCATTTTTCTATGTTATGCTCATTGCTTCCAGCAGCAAACTGAATGTACTATATACACTTATCCAAATTATCTGTCATAGTGATCTTCTTGGCTTGTCAGGGAATATTTACAGTTTTTCGTATAATGCTTAGCAGACAAGCTAGGAATAATTTTATTTTTTCTTCCATTCAGCTGAAGTGTGGCAAAACAGTTGCTTAATTTGTAGCACTTTCTCCTTACCATCTTCCCTGTGAAAGATACTGTAGTTTGTGTATCATCAACTTTACAGTAAATAAGGTTATTTATGAGGTCTTAAGGGTCATGTAAGTACTTTTAGTATTAAAAAGGAAGGGAACTGTAAGTAGGTTGTAAGGACCATGTCATACAACTTTTTCTCTTTTTTTTTTGTTTGACATCATGACAAATCCATCCAATAGCAACTGTTTTATAAATATACAAAACACTGGTGGTATATTACAGGATTGCTGCAGTTAGCCCTTCATCAGAGTTCATATGTGTGCATCTTATTTCAGTCAAAAGGAAGTAACTACTGGGCACAAGGAAGGGGGGAGAGACCTGAATTGAAGTTTTCATTTACTTTGCAGTAGTGTGTAGTATCTCTATCTCTTTTATAAATCTATTATGCTATAATCCCTTCATCCCCCCTCCTCTTTCGGTTAATATTGCCTGCCATTTCAGATGCTACATCTCTCTTCCTGTTCCCCCTTCTTTTAATTGTCATTCACACCAATTGGTATGCATGGAAGTCTCTGTGTTAGTAAAAGAGTCACCATTTCAAGTGTTTCCATTCCCTTTTTTTCTCGGCATGCAAAACACTGCAATATGCATCAATATCACCTTTTAAAATTCAAGGACTTAAAAAACATGGATTTTGTGTAAATGCAAGAAAATGTTACCCCTAGTTGAAGGCAGAAAAATGTGTGAAGATGGCAGATGGTATGCAATATGCATCACTGTCACCTTGTAAATTCATGGAGAAATACAGCGTTTGATAGAGAAGATACGGAAAATAAGATGCATGCAACCTCACAGCAGAGTGGGTAGCTTATCTTTTAATGAGGTTGGTGTAGTCTTGGGAATTGTAAAAGTTATGGGGGAAATTTGTCTATTTATGCATTGTATCAAGGTTGTAAGCACCCAAGTGTCTCATGGGATACAATTTATCTGGGGGAAGATGTTGAATTATGTGGAGTAGGTGTCAGAGAACAAATATGGTATTCCCTCCAGCTGCTGATGGACTGGGTTGTATTAGGATATCCAATCTAGTCAGCACAAATATTATCATCTCACCATTAATCAATCTGTTGGCTGTGTGAGGCGGTATTTTAATCAAAGGCTCGTTAGCTCTGCCTGTTGTATAACTTGTTCCTGCTGTGAATGAGTAATTTCTAGGATGGTTCACTGGTGTGCCCGAGTGTAAGTAGATCGAGGTGATCGTGTTACTCTTGTGATTCTGAAGAGATTGGCGGGATCTCGCGAGGCTGTGTACAAAAAGGGAGAGAGAGAGACGTGGGCTTTGAGTGATCTCCTAAATGGTGGACTAAATTGCCCATCCACCTGAGATATTGCACGATAACATCCTCCGTTAGAAAGTGTGGTCGTTGTGAAAAGGAAGTAGGTAGCTGCTCCTTGAATCGGAGCTTAGGCCCTCCTTCAGATTCATCTTGTCCTTTCTCTTTTATCTTGAATTATTGGAACATAAAATATTCGAACAAAGTTGAATGGCTTGCCTTTGTCTGCAGAGTTTTGTATTCTTTGCTCTCCTCCCACTTCTTGTCATCTCTCAACCTGTTTTTATTTCTAAGATGTTGTTTGAGCTGTTTGAGCTTTTCATGTTCTGCTTTTCTTACACACAAATCTCCAGTGGTTTAACTGGATAGCAAGATTGTTCTTTCTTTCTCAGTGTCGCAGTTAGGAGTATCTCATTTCGGTTGGTCCAACCATATGGGGCTAACTGTAAATCAACTCCTTGCAAAAGTTTCAGCCATTTAATATGGTCAAATTTGTAGCACAGTCATTCATGATGTCAGTCCCAGAATGTTACATGTTACAAACTGTCTTTTGTTACTTATGGGAATAACTTACCTCACTCAATGGCCCTCGTGCATGTGGGGGTCTTTGCATCAACTCCGCCGTAGCTGCGATTCTGCCTCCCTGCATTTCTTGGCAAGCTCTTTAACCAATTTGAAGCTTGTCTTGGGAGCAGTCCTCATCTCATACAATTTGATTTCACCTCTCAGAAATAGCAATACAAGTTCAGAACGTGTCTTGCAAGTGGACAAATTTGATTATTCGTTGGTTAAACAAATTTAACCTCATTGATGGAAGGCGTGTAAACACTGAAGATTCTACAATCTAGGGCTGTGTAGATCATGCTCTGCCGCTCCAAGTGTGTGTTTTAAGGAACGTCTGAAGCATTGATTAAAGACCAAAATTTAAGTCACTCTGCTAGAAGTCACGTACTCAGAGTCTGAAGCTGTTTTAATGAAAAGTGTCTTGACAGCAGGTGTGTCCTACATATTAACGACGACTGCAGACTTCATACACGAAATCATCTCAAGAGAAGAGAGAGGGAGGACAGAAAAAAAAAGAAAAAGAGAAAAAAACAAGGCCAAGGGAAGGTAAAAGAAAACTTGAGCTTTATGAGGGTGGGATAAGTCTTTTTACTTGCATCAGAAGAACAATGTTCATGTTGATGTTGTTAGCTTATTTTTTCTACATTGGAATAGCCAATGGTATATGAATTGTGAGCAATTACCTCTTTATCAACCAAAAACACCTTTTGAATAAAGGAAGGGTGGAAATATTGTCAGAACTTGCTTTCCTACATGCACTGTAGCAGCGATGTGGCCATGACCAGGAAATTGCCAGTAAGGTACCATGTCAAAGGTCGGCTGGCGCAGCCACTGCAGTGTTGCTCCAGCTGCTGGATCTAGCTAGGGTAAACTCAGTAACAAAGGAGTATGCGACTGCAGTGGCTGTAGCCGCTTTCCAACACAAGTAAACGGACTGGATGTAGTGGCTGCACAGCCTCCCAGCCATAGCCACAGTTCACAATAGAACATGTAGTGGCACACACTTCGCTGCACAGGCTGATCAGGCCTTGGTCATGCTTAAAGATGCGTTTTTGTTCCTAAACTCAAAAGCCGCTGCAGCGACTGCCCCAGCAACCTGGGGGCCGACTTTTGACATGGTACCTAAGTGTTACAAATTTGATAGGTTAGGAGAAGGAAGGGGGATGGGGGAAGAATTGGCTAAGAGAGATGGATGTCATACAGTTGGCATTCATCACCTTTTTACGGATCTTGAATGTGCTCTTGAGTAAATCTTTACTGTGGAAATTACAGTATGTCAGAAGGTTATTATTCATTGCATTTGCTTTGTTCTTCATGATGTAGGATAATAATTACTGAGCTAGGTCATTGCATTTAATGCTGAGTTTATGGAGAAGTACTGTAGTCAAGCTGGGTATCAAAATTGAAAAAAAAAAAAAAAACAAACAAAGAAAAAAAAAAAAAAAATGGGGGGAAAGAAGGGAAAAAAGGAGAAGGAAGGGGGAAATGGATGTCGTAGAAGACTATTGTTGCAGCATCTATACATAATTTTGATTTTTTTTTTCCACTGTGTTGATTTTTCGACCACGTTGATTTCTTTCTTTCTTGGGTAAAAGTGAATAAAAGGGTGTATAGTAAAACCCTTTCCCAGAAAACAAAATAAATAAATAAAAAGAACTGTGTAACAGATCTGAAAAAAATGTCAAGGACTATTAAATCTATGTGTTGAATATGTAGGTATCATAATCTTTACATTCTATATTGTATGAACTTCATCTTCTAATACAGGAATGCCTAGCTTACTTGCTGTTGTTTTCAACAATAGTGGCATTTACATTTTAATCATGCACCCGGTTTTTCAGCAAATATTATCTACCTATGAGTAACCAATACCCTGTCAGCCTCTGCATTGTTGGGGAGAGAAAACTGAAAATTATGCATTCATAGGCTTTTAAACTGAATTGTTTCAGTTCAATTAATAATGCCAGACAGTGGAAAGTGCCATTTCCAGCAATATAAGAGGCAAGTTCTGCAAAAATCTGTCTATTCCGTGTTACATACATGCCAATGAGTGCCTAGAGAAGAAAAACCATGCAAGTAACATAAGGGAATATCCCTCTTACATTTTGTGTAAGAGAATGTGAATCTACCTTCTACCATCTACCATCTACCTTCACCCGACCCCTCCCCCCACTTTGAGAATGCCATTGCTGGTAGCGTGACAATCATTTTGGGCAGAGACTTAAATTTCAGTTTGTGCTATCAACTAAGAGCTAGGTGGTGATGCAGATGACAGTCTGGAAAAAAATGGCCCCATTTGGGGTATCCCTGACCAATGGGTTCATTCTCAGGTGGGAAACCACCCAGCAAAAGAATTTCATTGGACAGCATCATTGCCATTTCCACTACATCCTTTTATTAACTGTCACGGATTCGAAGGAACTGCAAATTCTCAGAAATTACAAATACGTCTGTGCGATGATAAGCAATACATAGAGTAGGCCATGTTAAAAATGCTACAGGAAGCAGTTTTACTAGATATTTTCTTTGTACATACTACTCCATGGTGGCACTCTGCTTAGTCACTGTGGCATCTAGCCTTGACATTTTCTTGACTTTGACTTTGCGGTAACTTGACATCACGTCTTCTCTCACCCATCAACTATTTTCTTCAATCCAATAAGATTGGATACTGGCATGTGCTCATCTATTGAAAACTTTTGTCCATCAAACCTATGTCCCAATGTCCACTGTGAAAGCACCATCTTGCATCTCACCTCACCTTGGCCCTCAGCCCTCAGGACAGCCAACTAATGTGCTAATGTACTTCCGCAATTTTGTAATTGGACCTTAGCAGTCTCCTTCTTTTTTTTTTTTACCATTTTGTCAAAAAAAACTTGAAGTTATAACTCTGGGCTGACTGAAAAATCAAAGTGATCTGAGCAGTTACTGCACAATGATATCTACACGCAGCATTGAGAATGATTTGGTACATCTGATTGTCATAGCATGTAGAAAATTTATTTTAAATGGAATTACAAACTCTCTGTATATACTTTGGGTGATGTTTGCTAAAATAGCTGTACACGTTCATTAGGCATAGATGTCAGAAAGCATGTCAATTCAACTATAATTGTTTTTATAGAGTGGATGAAATTTAATATTCTGTTGTTTCAGTGACTGAAGTATTTTCTTTTGACATTCACGATTGTTTTGTTTTTTTCTTCCTTAACAGTGTGACAGTGAAAGCGAAGGTGATCGGGTGAGTTACTCATTGTTGACTGTTAGAATATCTCTTCTGATTCCTTCTATCTCTTTTTGCTATTTCTAGGATAAGGATGCACTGAAAGAAGGTAATGACTTAGGCAATAACACAAACCTGTTCTTCTTTCTTCTTCTTTCTTTTTTGTTTTGTCCCCTTTGAACCCTTTTGTTTTTGTGTTAATCGTTCTGTTTCCTTGTCTTTCTTTTTCAACCTTAGTCCTGTCTGCCTGTTTCAAGGAATTACTTTCTCATGGCAGTGATTGCACGGACTTCGCAACTCTTTCAATTTTGTGCTGATCGCAACATTCTACAGCCAATTAAGGAATGCTTAACAGGCCATGATCTTATGAGAACTTCTCTGCAGAGTGATTAAAAAAACTTACCTCATTCTAAACTTGCAGTTAGATTGAATCTGCACCAGTGTTACAAAAAGGAAAGCAGATTATCCGTTCCACTTTGGATAACACTTTCTTCATGCTTACCTCTCTTGCTTGTATTTTTTTTTTTTTTTTTGTAGTTGTAATTTCCAAGTAAGAATTAGATCAAAACTAAGATTGCATTTGGTAAAAACAGCAAGAATGGCAAAAGTTGGGAAGCCGTGAGGCTCGTTTCCGTGAAATTTGTGTCATTAGAGGGATTCTGGAGGGACATTTTGGCGCTTGATTTAACCCTCCCCCCCTCCCCTTTCATTTTTTGCAGAAATATAGGAAATTGTGGGAAATTTAGATTCCCTTCTAAGGAAATGAACATTTTTGCCAGCACTGTTAAACAGTTTGTAATTGATTCACAAGTGTCAGTTAATAGTTTGTTCTGTTTGAAAGTGTTTGGGAGATTGAGCAACAGTCAAATAGCTACTACGTACTTTCGCAAAGATGTCAGATGTTGACAACTGTGCCGACACTCAACATGCTGAACACTGCAATGATGTTTTCGTGTCTACTTCAATCTGTATGACCAAACGGCTGCCGGATTCATCATTTTCGACTTATATCAGCGGCAGTGATTAGCGTAGCTGTGTAACTTTGTAAACAATATGGTCTTCCAACAAACAACAGCAACTTAGTAATCAGCATCACACTTAATGCTGACTGGCTGATGCTATACCCATAATAATTCCTTCTGGGAATTTTATAGTTGCCTTCAACAAGCTATGTCCATTTCTACACAATACATGTTACCATTAGACCTTCACATCACCCTTGTCTCACTTCATAATGCATGATCCTTGATTTTCGTGCAGGATTTCGTCCTCCGGCGTAAATCGCAAATCGTATTCTCTATTTTCCTAAATTTCAAAACGGAATGTTCTGTCTCTCTGTCTGATGGTGAAAGTGAAGAAGAGATGCGGGGAAAAAGAAATAAAATTGTCCTGGGTGTAGAGTTGTAGTTTTTGTGTCATGTATAAGAAAGAGCCTTAAGGAGGTTGTCGTTGGAAATGTCTCTTGACATTTCAGCTATTCTGCTATACACGCTTAATATTTGTCCTGTCAACATGTCATTGTCCAGATCATATTCCCATATAAACTTTACCTTTGGGGCATCAAGAAGAAATTGATCCCTCTCTGGGGCATTACAATAACCCTGTCTTCCCTAGCCAGCATAGGATGCTTTTGTAAAGTGGAAGCAACATTCATATTTATACAAAAATATTTTCATGCAACAGTCTATAGAGAATGAAGGGACTATCATATCCAGCATGTGTTTGTGCTGTGCCCATGTTTTGTTTGGCCGCTAGCTAGGTTATCAAGGTTAATCTCGCCTCGAAGCAGGGAGGGGGAGAGACCACCTCTTGGCATCCGAGTTTTTGTACACAGGTTTTAACTTGCCCGTAGGATGTCTAAGGAAACATTTGAATCAAGCAACCACTTTTCGAGGAGATGTAAAAAAAGAAAAAAATCACCACAATAGTACTCAATTTGGACAAATATGGACAAACTTTTATCTGCAAAGAAAACATGTTCATATTGGTGTTCTTTTTTTTTTTGTCCTTTTTTTTTTATTAACACACTCAAAGATACAAAAATCAGCCTGGTTCCTGGTCTCCATCTGTTAGTGTTCCTGGTTGCACAAACAGTGGAGCTTGTACAGTGCAGCAACAGCTCTACTCTTGCTATCAGCCCACAACTGGTGCACAATCATGCGTGAGTAAAAACTACAAGTTGTCAGGTGTTAAGCACACTGTCTTAACCACCGCCAGCAATTTTCTGACTAAAAAACCAAGATCGAAGGAGAATTGAGGGGAAACATAGGCAAACAGGCTGAAAGACAGTTTCTACTTTGGGTCAATCTATAATTTATTGATCGTCGTTATATCTTGCAGGGGGAAAAAACACTTGATTTTAACCTGCCGGCAGCATTGTTAATTCCCCTTTGTCAAAAACCCTAGTTGATATGTCGATATGTATGTGGCTTCACGTGTGTTTCGCAGGTACAATGTGTGTCTTCAACAGCTTGGGATTTTAAATTCATGGTCAACTGTTTGCAACTTCGTTAAACGGAAATGGTACGTGAAGGTCACAGGAATCAGTCGTCCAGAGTTTGTGGGGCAGGATTCAACGAAGTGAGAACATGCCTATTGCAGGGATGACGTAGGTGGCCGCCCAATGAATCTTTGTTGCCTTTTGCATCACATTTACATACATTGACACGTCAAATCCGTATAGCCATGCAGACTGCTGTGACAGAGGATGGCTTTGTGTTGCATCTACAACTTTAAAGTCAACTGTAGATTGTTTCAACTTCAGTGTATCTGATATTCACCAGCGGCGGAATGTTCAGATACACAGCAGTTCGATCTTTAGTCACGTGTACACTTCCATTGGATTGCAAGAGAGAATTTTACTCGTAGACCTGTCAATGCTGTAGAGTTGGTAAAGATCTCTCCAGTGTCCTTTTTCTATGAACACACATATTTGTAATCCTCCCACGTTCATTTTCATTCAGTCCTGTTCGTAAAAAGGAGCAATGCATGACAATATTAAGTCACATCATAGGCATATAATTACCTCTTGCTTCACTAATGCATTCAGTTTGACCTTGCTCGAAGTCCACTTGAAATCAATTCTAACTCCGCTCCTTTTAAGCCTAGACTTGCTCTCATTTGTCTTTCACTCTGGCTGGTACAATGTGTTTACATCTGGTGCTCGAATCTTTGCCTCTAGCGAAAGCCTAAGGATCGCTATGCTAGACGTAGAAGATAAAGTGTCAGAATTGATTTTAAGTGCACTTTGAGCAACTTCAAATATAATGCATTAGTGTAGCAAGCGGTAAGTGTAGTCACGCGTGAATACCCTCACCAGTGCATTGTGGGCATCATACTGAACATCAAACATTAACAAACAAGAAATGGTAAGTTGATGAGAAAATACAGAACACTATAATAAGTTGCCTAACTGTTCCAATTGGATGCATATTATTGCAGCTCTATACAAGAAGGAATTTTTAAGGTAAGTGCAAATTTCTGTCTGAATCTACAATAAGACTTGTCAGGCAGACATGTAGAGGCAAGGGGACTGACTCTCTTCATAAATTTTTTGTTTTGATTCTGAGACAATTTCTCCAGGACTATTTGGAAGTGCTGTTTGAGTGCATGCAGTGTGTGTATTGTTATGTGAACACACACGCACTGGACCAAAAACATATGACAATCTGTCTTTGGTTATAAGTCTACGTGACAACTTGAAGTCACAATCCGTGATGATTTCTGTATGAACACACTTCGACATTGGGAATGATATTTGGAGGTACAGTCCGATATTAGAGCTGTATTGGTAGGGCTATGAGATCAGCGGCATGCTTGCAATGAACATACATTGAACGTTTGTGTCTCTGGTTTGATTCTTTGGTACTCGACAACTTCTTGCATGTAAAGTCTACGTGTGAACACAGGATATAAATACAACTGTTCTGTACTTGTCCATAGTCTTTAAAATTTTATCTTTTAGGGTAAATTAAAGAAATTAAGGGCAATGTGTGTGGCATCACTGATTTCATTCAAGGACTGTGTTTCTTGATTATTATATGAACAAAGGACTGCAGTAAATTTGTAAACAACAATTTGTGATTATCATAAGGTGGAATGATGATGACATTGTTTTGAAATCGTTGAGTTAAAACAGCTGTTCCCCTTTTTTTTATTGATTGATTGATTGATTGCCTGCCTGCCTAGTAGTATCTTTGTTCAAATTGTATTCCAGCAGCCAAGTAAGGTCTTCTTGCTATTCAGTTGTCCTCACAATATTTTGTTTGGTCGCGTTATGAACTCTCATCTACGTGTGTTCAACACTCACTCTTATCATTGTCCCATCCCTGGGATCTCTGAATATCTCTTCAGAAGTTCAGACACCTCGATAGATGCAAGTTGAATTCCCAGCAACCGAGCAAAAAACCAATGAGAAAAGGGTATAGAGATATTGCCGAAAGTATGTTCTTGACTCCGTTTGACCTCAAGTTTCCGACCTACTCCAACCGGTTTCAGACCTACTCTCCCTCGATGATTAAATGTAGTGAAGATGTTTATACGGCGATTCTTTTGGGAGGGCCAGATGGAAATGGAATTGATCGAGTGCAAAGCGAGGAGACTATTGTATTTATTGATTTTATGCCACTGAGCATATAGGTGTTGAGAAATCATTAATTGTGGTGACAAAATCCATTGTTTTTATTGATGCAATGTTTGCTGGCATTAACTGTTCTTTTTGGTTCAGATTTGGTACGTGTTTCTGCATTTTGCTAGGCATGACCTGTTTAAATGCAGCATTTAATATGTGTCACTGATCCCTAATGCATTCATTGTCCCACGCGTTTTGCTGCGACCATTTTCTTTGACTCACTCGATGACCGACCTGCAGTGCCTTCATACCCCAACTGGGAAAAACCGACGTGCTTTGCCATTTGCATATTTCATTTTTCCACATTGTCAAAATTATGAATTATAAAATGTGCAGTAGTTACAGAATTTTTCTTTCTGATTGCACTCATGACATTATCATCTCGTTTTTTATATTTGAGAGTCTTCTTATTTTGAGAAAGAGAGAAAATTGTAACATTGCCCAGCAGCATTCATTTTAGTCAGCATTTGAGGTCTATGGCAAAATGGTTTCTGATTGCTATTATAAAAGGTGCTATACCTCAAGAAGTGTTTCATAGGAAGATCTCACTTACAGATGGACCTCATTCAATAAAAACATTACTTTCTAACCTGATCTTGATCAGTTGATAAGATTAAGGTCTGATTAGCTGCTCTAAATCAAACTGTATCAGTGAAACCCTCCTTAGGTCATTTTGATATCTCGAGATGTTGATCCGCTGACTTTGTTTAAACACCTGGATGGGATCCCTCGATGAATAGAGGTGACTGGAGGATGGGATGATGTGTCGACTGTACGTCCAATTTTTGCCTTTCAGTCACTGGGTTGTCATGACGACTGTGTTTGGGGGATTCATTTTTTGTCTGTGATCAGTGATCATTCACACAAAGTTTGATTCACAGTTTCCCTTTCAAGTGTGAATGTAATACTCTTGGTACTGAGAAGTCAATCTTATCCAGATCTGATCCGGTCTGCTTTCGAACAGTGCTGCCAAATATGAATTGAGTCGAAAGTGCCCTTTTTGTGTTTGGTGAAGGTCAAAAATACTGGGGTATGTAGGATCGAATTCCACCTAGAGTGTCAATGGTGTTGTAGCTCACTTGGCAGTCTTACTTAAAGAGTAAATATTTTACTTCCCAGCTTAGTCAAAATATGTGAAACTATTTTTGAAAGACAACTGACAAAATTCAGCTTGTTTTGCTACACAAAAGTCATTAAATTTTAATCGATCACATGGGAATTCACAGTGCGTACTCCTTCACCGCATATTTATTTAACCAATCGTGGAAGGACATCGACAGGAATAGACACGCACACGATTACCAGTCACTAAATTATGGTCAGTACGGTAAATGCACGGGTTGTATGAGGTATATGTCGCTGACTAATTCCCAAACCAAAAGTTTCTTGGGATTTTAATGCAGAAAAGGCTTCAAACTTCTGCCTTGAGAGTGAAATTGTTCCTTGAACATTCTCAAGATGACCTCTAAGGATACTTATTTTTTGTGCAGTTTAATGTGCTTACTTTACGAACTTTTTTCTTAAAATACCGTTGGCCCATGGATTAAGCTATGTCAATGATGAAGCAAACTATTCACTGGAGAAAAACAACCAAAAAGAAGAAGACCAGGAAAAAGGCCATGAAGGCAAACTTTAAGCAAGCTTTTTGATTGCCACTGTCTAAAAGATTTTTTTTTCCCCCTTCTGTAGGACATGTCATAATCTTTAACTAACCTTATTTTCATGACTAGATCTTTGTGTGTATTTAAAAGGGGGGATCCCCTGAAGAGCATCAAGTAGGTCGTTGCCAGGTTTTTATATTTACGAGTCAGATGGAGTGTTGTAATTCAGCAAGAGATACTCAGAGAGACAGAGAGAGAGAGAAACAGGTTGTGATTTAAAAAGGTAAATTTAAATTGTTGTCATGATGTTTGATTGGGTTGCATTGCATTTTACCAGCAGCAGAGCCTGTCAGAAGTTTTCCTGAAAACTGATTTTCAGTTGAAGTGCTGTGATGGAATGACTTCCCTCCATCACACAAATTCACACATGACTGCATATTGCCCACCTCTAAGGTACTAAATCTTTTCTTCAAAAAAAGAAAAAAAAAAAATATGATCTAAATGGGACTACTTCTTATTTGCTTTCATCCATTCAGTGTTGATCATTGGACCAGAAGATATCAGAAGTAATGGCTCTACCATTGAGATTGTGATTTTTTCTCTCTCTCTCTCACTTTACCAGTCAACCTCTCGGCAATTTTTCGCAAGGCTATTCAGTATTGTTCTCCCCCCAACCATTTACCAGCACATTTTGCTGGTCAAACATCTTCAAGTCCTCCAAAGTAATAACGGAATGCATTGCCTCCTCTCTCCCATACTCAACTGTTCTAAATTGACATCTTTTCTGCATGGGCTAGTCCAATGGCAGCTCAGAGTTTTTCCTAGAGCATGTGGCGGCTTTAGAACGCACTGATGAGCATAATTTGCCGTGTTTTCCCTGCAATTAGTTCTCCAAAGCCCAGCAGGCGTATTTGCCCACAGTTCAGCGGCTGATTGATATGATCATCGGCTAGACCACGGGCCATCAACCTTCTTGGAGTGTTTTGTCAGATGTCTTGGAAACTGAGTTGAGTGCAAATTGAGTTAAAAATCATAGACAAAAACCTAGAGCTCTTTAACTTCCATTCCTGCCATCTCAAAAATGGGATTGTGTCAGGCCATTAACCTACTCCAATCCATTCTTCCATCGGCTCTGTCTTCAGCTTATTTTCGATCTCAGTGAGAAAATCAAGAATTTTTTTTTTATATTGAAAATGCTCAAGCTGTGTAAAAATTTGGTTAATTTTGATCATCCTTCCTGCTTGGAGGATATGGCAGGTACAACTAGCAAACATGTTGCTTTTCTGTGGGGGCTGTAAAGTCAATAACATCCTGTCATAAACTATACAGAGAAGCAGCATAGCAACCAAAAAGTGATGAAAACTTTGTAGAATATCCATATTTCTTAGTCATAAACAAGGACTTTATTGAAATATGTACACTTCACTTCCTCCATATCAAATATGCATGTGAAAATCTACCTACGTTGTTGCTGTTGAGGCAAAAGGGTGGTAGGTGGGTATGGGAGGATATTTGGACGGTTGCTTTGAAGTTTATGTTTTAGCAAATTTGGCCATTCAACATGTTTACATTGGCAACTCTGTAGAATCTGTTGTAGATGTAACCTAAAGTGGCCAGTTTTCCATGTCAAAAAAAAAAAATTGGAGAAAATGGAATGTGAGAAAAA